>CABFPE010000567.1:173072-192591 GCA_900660155.1 Hofstenia miamia | reverse complement strand
TGTATATATATATATATATATATATATATATATGTATATATATATATAGTCACTAGTAATAAAATCAGGATATACCTTGTTTTATTCCTGTATTTCTTTGCTGTAATCCAATGTCTATTCAGATCAGTTTCAATATGAATTACTCATGAAGAAAATATCAATGAATTGAACATGACTGCTTGTAGATTAAGAAGACCTTTTCACTTTCAATCGAAATTGATTTCAAAATTAAAATGTTCTGCCGAAGTATTTTGAAGCTTACTTTGTAGATTGGAATTTTCTAAGCAAAGTTTTTTGCTTCAAATTTACAATTTCTGTAAGAAATTTCTATGTTGAAAAATCGAATGCTACAATAGTTGATTGAAATCAAATCATTAACAGTTTTAGATTTAGGAATATATTTTGCACAAATAACTTATACCCGTTCTATATCTCCCTTGGAAAAGTTGATCCTACCCTAACCAAGCCCAAATAATGTTTAGTTTCACTGTCGCGAGTGGAAACGGGTCGACTCGTCGTGTATGCATTTCGAGAATTCAAAGCTTCCTACAGAACTTGAGCATTATAATGCTTCCTTTTGGTCAATCTGACCCACGCGTACCTTCGTTTTTAATATTTGTTATTACAAAAATATGTGAATTAGCTTTGGCTTGGTGAGATTAATCGGATTAGGCCATATTAAGTTTAAATTCACAAATTTATTTATCTTTAAGCAAATCTACACTTTCTAAAGGCATTTCTAGATATAACTACAAGATTATTAAACTCAATATTAGCAAGAATTTTATATATAGATGGTTGCATATATACTAGAGCATATATTGTTCTAAAATGGTCAAGCTTTGAAAAAAAATTTTTTTGAAAAAGCATCTAGACGCATGTCTAATCAATGTATTCTTGAAGAGGAAATTCAATTAATATTTACAAATATGTTTTAAGTTGCAAACATATTGGGGTGTCAATAATATTGCAAAGTCTATTTGCGAGTAGCCAGAATAATGTGACTGAATTTATCTGCATATTTGCAAATAAATTAGTACCTGTCTATCATATGGATCACAAAGCAATTATAATCAGCATTGCTTATCAAATATAAAAGTTCAGAATTCAAATGTAATGATGCATATTGGGAGTATTCTTATCCTTATTTACGCCCATGCCCACGCATTAAATTACTATATTTAGTATATACGTAACGTTAACTATGTACACAATAAAATGAATATTTGAATTTTAAGTTTAATGAAACGATTGTTTACCATTATATTGCTGGTTCAATTGCTTTCATGCGTCTCCGCATTCATTGGCGCTAAGAGATTTGGGTACATCGCCGGGAGCCACTATAACTTAAGTCTTACAGACAGATGTAGTCTTTTTTCATTTAAATATGATCTTCAATTAAACATTTCCCGTCACATAATTGGGAAGATCCATTTGAAGTTATCTTTATTTGAACATCAAGCACTCTTTTACAACAGAGACGACATACTTTTGAGCACGACTCGAGGCCTGAAGGATAATAGTTGGATAATTTTCGATGAAAATAACAAACCTTTTGCAAAGCTTTCTTCTATTGATGATGACAAAGTTTTAATATACAATGAAAATAATCAGCCCGTCTCCATTGTATATGCCAACAGACGTTTTGAAAATCTTGTGTATGGAGGGAAACATCTTGATGAACTACGCTCATACGTAAATCTTTTAAAAGAAGAGCGTTGCTCGATATCCTTGAGCCTCAATACATATAATTACTATGACTACAGAGATCTCGATAAGAATCCCATTGTTCTGACGAATATCGCACTTTTTTCATTGAATAAAGAATTTCTGAGCGTGAAGTTTTTTGAAAAGTGGGTTTTGTTATTTTCTTTCTTTGGGATTCTAATATCTCTAATTTTCCTTGCATTTGCTGGATTTTGCGTTTTTAATGCATTTAGCCGCAAACTCTCGGAATGAACTTCCTTTCATAACGTATATTTAGTGTAATTATAATATATATATATATATATATATATATATAATTTTTTCGTTAATCTCAGACATGGTTATTTTTCTAGTAGTAAATTTCAAACTTCTCCATTGACATTTGCATTTGCAATCTCAAAAGCTTTCACATTTGTTTAGGTGCACTTCTAAATATTCGAAGAAAGTGGTCAAAATTCTATATTTTTTATGAAGTTTTTTACATTTTCAAGAATAAATTCGGGCAGATCAAATTCATAATATTATAAACATGAACAAAATTTCTGTCTTACGTTAGTCCCATTAAAATGGATTTAAAAATACACAATCAAAGAGAAGAACAACCAACACAATTTATAGGAAAATTAATGAAATTTTGCAGAGAAGACTTTGATTAATATTCTAACTGCAATAATGTAGCCTGTGGAAGGAATAAATATATTTCAAAACTTAGATTTTCTTACAAAGAATCAAATATTCCCGCCTTATCAGATAACCCAAGGAAATTATTTTAATTTTGGGCCGTTAAAATTAGCAGTCTTTCTTGAAAAGTTCCAAAAAAATCCAGAAAGCCTGTACTGGCGGGACCCGGCCAGTACTGGGCTCTTATTTGACTTACAAGTGAAATGCAATCCATTGATTCTTAAAATTTTTAAAGTTGAGATGATATTGACCATCTTATCGATAATGCAATAATACAAATTTTGCCTGCACGCTGCAAGCTATGTATAAAATAATTCCCTACTGGATTTCCGACAACGTTTCGAGAATTATAATACCAGCTTATTTCTGGTGACGCGCGAATTGGCCTGAATCGCATTACAGTTATGTGAAGTTTAGGTATAACACCTTGGTCTTTCATCATTCTCGAAAAAACCACATCATAAAGAAATATTTTAATTTCTGATCGTTAGTAAACTTTATTCTCACACTAGGGCGCTATGTTTAATTAGTGTAAACTTTTACTTGGCTAAAATTTTATCTAATCAAAGTTGCGTCTAGTCATATCTTTGATTCTTCAATATAATGAATTAAAATTGCATTCCAATGTATTGGTACAATCTATGATGAATAAAACGCAATATCATATTAGAGGTCGACAGTTTATGAAATTCTGAATCTTTTCGGTTTGAGCAAGAAACCGCGCTATCGGTTTTTTTAATTCAAAACTTTAATGGTGTCAGGAACATCAACGGGCTCTGGCTTTTAACTAGGGGTACGATAGTCAAAGCCAGACAAACCACAACATCCACTAGAATCCCTTGATCCAATTGGACGTGGTTTGGGTTCTCCATCATTAAAGCGAAATTATAGAAGATTGCTCAGAAATTTTTGTTGTGCGATGATACAATAAAAACCCCTTCTGTAAAATCGTCATAAAGTGAGTAAAATGAACAGCTTGTGTACATGCGGAACGGACGCCAGCGACAAATCACTGGGTGCCCACGTGCGGCTATATAAACTACAATTATTGCACAATGGTTAACGTTAGCTGTGGTCATGTGGTGATTTGCACGTAGTGAAACGATTGATAGAGCGAGCTGCGTGCTACGTGTAAAGTCAATAATCATAATCACCAGTGATTAAAAACCGTATAAAACCGGGGTGCCAGTATTTTTTCGGTTCGGTTTGCACCAAAAACCGCGGTTCGGCTCACAGTTCTGCTTACCGTCGATCTCTACATCATACTTACACGAAAGTTTTAGATTATTTACCCACAACACATTCAAGCCGGTAAACTCGAAAATTTTGAAAANACCCAACCTGCCCCATATATCCAGTCCATGTCCACCCTTGACATTATATATATATATATATATATATATATATATATATATATATATATCACCATTTTGTATTGTAGGTTGATATTTTTATTTTTTCTGTGAAAAAAAGATGCTGTTAATGCTTTGAGCATGCAAAACCATTTTGTATTTAGATACTGAAATTGATCTCCATTTAACTTTCGCAATTCGCATAGTAAAACTAATCTTAATTTTAAATCTTGTAAACACGTAAACCGCTTTGAAGTTAATTACGCAACTGATTTATGTTTAAGTGTTCAAATGCACCACAGGAGCTTGATCGCAATACGTAAAGTGCTTAACTGTGCTTAACGCAATAATGTATGTCTTCGGTGAATTTGAGAATACAAATCATGCGTCTATGAAACGCTTGTAACAATAGTAGCATTAACTTCTAAGATATAGTTATATACAGGACCGTAGCAATCAGATAGTTATTGATGAGGACCAGCCGAATTAACTGACTCCGAAAAATTACCACTGGCTAAACCATGCTGATTAAAGACTACGATTTACTACATTTTTCTCATTAAAACGTCTTTTCGGATTATTAAAATTTGCTTATCGATGAGGGTTCTCTATTATAGTTTTAAGAGAATTTAAGTCCATGAATCTTCGTCACTGAAAAACAAATGAGATGGAGCAACTACAATGTAGTTAGATGCGTCAAAGTGAACCTAATAATATTTTTTTACATGAGAATCGCTTGCTAGGGTCACTTTACTTGCTATTAGCATTTGACCCTATTGATTGAACATATAAATTGGATGATATGCATCTAGCTGTGTTTGATGTATTTTATGGATGAATTATACTGCTAATATTTTAAACATAAAATCGGATATTTTGACTCAATTTTGCTCAAAAACAATCAATTTTAAATTTTTAGTGCACTTGAAGGAACTGGAAAACTGAATAACCATATTTCAGCTCCTTTCCTAGTATGAAGAATGTTTTTCTTTCAATTTCAGTTTACACTACATTTATGTAAAATACAAAAAGCCAATTCAGTACAGTACCAATCTGTAGCACTTTCAGTTACAATTTCCAGCATTACACTAAGTTAAATTTTAAAAAAAATTACTTGCTTTTATATTTTCATAAAAATACTATTATCTCATAAATCAATATTTTCATTATTTCAAACAAAGCAAAAAATTCGTTTTTTTCAAAATCTGTGCGTTCATACAATCAAGCATTATACCCTCATAAATTTGGTTTTGGATTGCAAAATATTTGGGGGAATGTCAGCTATTCAAAAATAAGGACTCATTATTTGCAATTTAAGCATAGAGTGATAGGCATTTGTTCAATTAGGTGACTTGCATAGAAGCATTTTTCACAATGTGGATCAATAAAAACTAAATTATACCCATTTTTGTAAGTTTAGGATCTGCCTTGATAGTAAACAGAGATGTAAAACAAAATGTCTGCTGTTTATATTCAATCTCAGTAATATTAAGTATTAAATTTTATGACTTACTTAATAGTAAGAATGATTATTGTTCTCAAGTCGATTAAAAATTGCATATATATATATATATATATATATATATATATATATATATATACATATTTCAGTAAGACTGTGTAATTAGGAATTTCATGAAATCCCAAAAAAATTCAGTGAATTTGTGAAATTCTATAAGGGAGCTTATTATTCATAAAACCCTCTATGAATTTCCAATAACTCCCTGAAGGATCTTGCAATGTTGGCCTTAGCATATTCAATATTTTAACTCTCTTTTAGAAAAGAATGGTAAGCTTTCAATGCAATTTTATCCATAATCTTCATCAATTAAATATTTGGATCCGCTACTAAGTTGCAACATGTATTTTCGAATTAAAGAACTCACTGAGGATTCCCCTTTAAATTGAATTTCTCAATAACCTTGATATTGAGCTAAATTGAAATTGGACATGCAGTTAAATCAGAGTTATGAAATGCATTTTATAATTTTGAACTATATTTTCATTCATCAATTAAGTGTGTGGCTTCAATTGAAATACATTTTGCTTTGGCCGGGCGCATACATCAGGGAATGAAATTCTCAGCTGAATCAATTTCCCAGGAGAGGCCTCGCACACATCAGGGAATTATCACGCAACCGGGCAACAAATTTTTTCCTCTCAAATTTGTGGAACATAATTGTTTAAAAATCATCAATGCTTCATTTTATACCATATGCATTTAATGAATGCGTACATTTCTGATATAAATGTATATGACCACACTTGTTATATTTAAAAATAAGTTTTTTAAAGAGAAAAACCATATTCCAAATTTAGTAAATAAAACTTATTTGTTATGTTTTGTAGAATGATTCTAGAATTAATAAGATTATTTTGGTCTAAGATAAAATAATGAATAAATTTATATTGCTCACTAAAGTTTCCCCATCAATGTTTGTATCGCTTCAGACGTTTCTATTGCTTAGTGCAATAAATGATCATTTTGGTGAACAATAGCACACAAAGTTAGCATCTACTACCTCAACAGTAATCAATACTACATATAGTACTTAGCATTTAAATACACCACAGGAGATTGATCTTTAATAGTTAGAGTGTTTAAATTACCACAATGTGATACAATAATTTATCTCCTTGGTGAATAACTACTGTATCTATGAGACGCGTGCGTAAATAAAACACAATCTAATGAATTCATTGCTAAAATTAGATTCAATTTAAATATATATATATATATGTATATATGCATTTATTAACATGTATATATATACATGCGAATACATTAGTGCTCTGCGGCCAAGGTAATTTTCTTGGCCTTAGCCAACCGTGCAAAATAAATTTTAATATTAGAAAGCCGTTGGCCGTCATTTTATTGCCCTAGTCGACCCTTCTTTCTACTACTAAGTGAAATGCTGCAATTTTCAGTGGATAATTAAAACATGCGCATAGTTTGAACAATGAAAGAAAATGATCAAAATGACTAAGTTCTAAACACAAAAATACAAATAATAATCATGGAAATAAATTGTTAATCATAATTTTTAGAAATGAATCTTAGCGTGGATTTTGGCCATAAAAGAAAATCTTTGGGCGCAGAATCCTAACATACATGCATATAGTTACATATATAAGATAACTACAAATTGTAGTCTACAATGGACTATGAAAACGACATGGAACTTGACTTTCTAAGTGGTTGCTATGCACAATTGTAATGATAACTATGAACTAAGTTTGCATATAGAATAAACAAATTCGGAACTATGCATTCCATATTTTCCGAAATACAATAAGTCATAAATTCAATATATTAACAGCACTATTTAATCGTGAAATAACTACATATCGTCAAACTACAAAAAGAAAATTTTTTCGAAATGTTGAAAAAACAATGGTTATCCCATTAAACTCAAAAAGAAATATTCAACCAAGTTGTTTAAAGAAAGTAACAAAGAACATCTTCATGAAACAGTCAAGGATTAGAACATTATTTGTCTAGTATATTTAAAACTACAATATATTTGCAACCAAGTGTGGTGATAAAGCAAGTTAAAATTTTCAAAGGGAGAATTATTGAAGACCAAATTGAAATTCCCTAAAATTGTCCCAATATATACATCATAGGCAAAAATCTTTTCCCTAAGGAATTCGTTTTTTCTGTAATTTACCAACATGAATGTGATGATTGCATTGAAAGAATACATAAGAGGACATTTAATTTGTGAATTATATTTACATCACCATGCAATCAACGAAGAAGATTTTAAAATATAACTAAGACTTAAGATCAAAACATCATAAAATTGGTAAACAAATTTTTACTAAAGCTGCTAATGCTAATAATAAAAAATTTCTGAATAAACAAAGAAAGATAACAGCAATTATTCTAGACTTATAGTGCATACAATATATTTATATTTTCGTTTATTGTAGTTGAATGTAAAATATTCATATAACGCATATATATATATATATATATATATATATATATATATACATGCATTCATAAACATGCATATATATGCACATGCATGCATTTACATATATATATATATATATATATATATATGCATATATATATGTATATTATTATCATTATTTAATTAGACTGCCTCTTCAAACACAAAATATATATTTTTTAATATGTGTATTTTCAGTTTTGAATATATCTTCGACCTTTTTCAAAAATTGACACTGTTTTTAAGGTGCTTGAGTATAAAATTTTGAATGTAGCAGTTTAGTTTACGATATTTATCAATATTCTATTTATATTTATAGGTAATTGCAATAATTCACCTATGAAGCAAGAGGTCTTAATAAAAACAAAGAGTCTTAATAAAAATGTAATTCGAAAAACAATTGTATCCAAAGTTATTGAGAACCTTGCAGCAAAAGTGAAGCTCTTAAAATATTCAACTTTATTATGGATCAATACATTTTGATGTTTAAGTTAATTTGTTAGTTTTAGTATTCGAAAAAGTTTTACTATTTTAATCTTTATTGAAGTCTCCAATTTGTTTTCAGAGGTTAGTGAATTCTTTGGATTATATGAATTTAACCCGAATTCTTTGCAGAAATATGTTGATCGAGAATTCAACAATAGGAAAATTATGCAAAAAAAATATTTTTGAAATTGAAAATAAAATGAGTCAAAATGGAACTCAAAAAATTCTGTACTTGGAATTTGAAAAAATTAATCAAAACCATAAACCAAGTTTTTCATATGGATTGTATAAATATACGCTTTCTAATGAAAGTAAATGCTGCAATCCATAATTTTTATCCATAATTTAATATTAAACAAGAAGAGCATGGCAAAAAAATCAGTTGACTAATATTCAACTTATGCTTTCTGAGTGAATTCATTTTGAAAGAAATTGTGAATCTTGTTTGCATCTAAATCCACTATTTGTAAAACTCACAAACATCTAATATATTTGTATATGCTGTTACAGAAAACACTCATTAAATCTATTCGACTTGGGGAGAGGATTCCCTTATTAAGCCATAGATTCTTACTCAAAAAGTTGATGTGCTTTCTGAATGATATTTGGTGACTTTTTCTAACTTATATTTATAGCATTGTTCTTCAACCGGAATATAGTCTTCCCAGTTTTCCAAAAGCTTTATCTCAATGTTAGCACAAAAATCAATAAATATAATGAGCACAAAAATTTTATTTGATATCTTAAGAATGAATTCAATACTTAATATATTTTAAAAAAATCGTCAAATTGTGTTATTTGATGACGTAATCAAACATTATAATGACATCGAATTTCTGAACTTTCTAAATTGTTTGTGTTAAGATGAAGATTAACTTGCAAAGTTTTGTTTTAATATAATAATCTAATCCAAGGCTAGATAGGAGGAGGAAATCTTTGCGTTCCTATGACTTAAGAGCCCAAGAAGTCCCAGGTCAATCTGGGTTAAATGATTTCTAGTGCATGCACATTTATGAAGAGTGAAATATTTGATTCCGTTCTATTCTTATGTAACCATATAATTGAAATATTGCAATTAACATAAATTGGTTGTCAAAGTGAAATTACAATGCGTTTCTCTGGCAAAACATTTAATTTGTTGAGCATTACTAACGAATTAATACGTGACATTATTTAATCCAGTAAAATGGTTGACAGAGATCCTAATGACATCAATCAGCACGTGAAGGTAACCTTTCAGTATTATATAAGAAGTTAAGAAATGAGGATTTATATCCACTAATTCCACTAATAATTCAGAAATCACGATATTTTCACTTCGTTTGCATTAATTTTAGAATGATAGATATAATACACATTTGCGGAATTAATCCACAATTTCGCATCTCCAAAAAATTATTTTAATGAAATCTGTCAATTGCAATCCCGAGAGTTTTTTTATAATGAAACCCATATAGACATGTAAGATCTATAGTGATTCAAACTAGACGAGGGTGTTGTAGAATTTTCACATGCCAATCAACTTTCGAGGCTTAGATTTTATTTAAAAAATCACGCCACAAACTATTTTTTAAATTTCACTATCTACTCACAAACTTAGTAGAAAAAGATTGATTTTAAGTATTCTACTAGCTACTATTATATACATGTAAGTTTTGGTTTTGGATGCTAGTTAGAAAATTGCTTGATTACACAGTAAATCATGTGTGAATATTATAAAACTAGAAACATTATTAAATAGATAAAATGATTAAGTTTATTCTTTATTGTAAATGAGAGGGTTGCAGACAATATTCACACCTTTACATTGTTATTGAACTGATGTGAAAACTCGAAACTTGGGAAAGAGTATTTATTTTGTCACTTGAACTAAACAACATTAAGAAATTAAAAATTGGTCACATTGACTAGAATTTTTTCACAAATAATTATTGTTTTTGTAAAATGATTTGCCATTTTAGCACGTATTACATTAACATTGTTTCGTAATGAACTAGCTACAAATGAGCTTTTGAAATTCGGTTATCATTGTGTGGCAAAATGAACTGCTTTATTCTAGCTAAAAATGCTTGATAGTTAACTTGGGATTTATTCATGCACTGATGATTTTTCATACATACATTCAAAAATATTTACTCCAAGGCTTTCACCGCTTATCTTAACCACATTTTGTTAGACTGCTTAATATTCTATATTTTTATTACGTTTATAGATTTTTTCCGAAATGTGTTGCAAATAACATACAAAACTTTTCCAAAAATTGCAGTAAATTTGCAAACTAAATTTCAATATCGTATGATCACAAAATACTATCCTGATCTCCAATAACTAAGAAAACCTTATACAAAACCGGCTGCGGTTTTTTATTTTCTCTAATGCGCAGTTTATGTCTGATTCGTTAACAACATTGAGCTGGCATCAGTGCAATGACAAGCGCAAGAAAATATAAAGTGCAAGCGCCAATAAGCGCCGCTTAATGAACAGTCATAGCCACAGCGCGTCAGAATACAATTGAGTTAATTCCAAATTGTATTGATGAATGTATTTTGACATACTACTAATTTGACAAAACTAAATAAATATTCATAAAAAACAGGAAATTTTTCCTTTGTACTTTGTACAGGATGTCCCAAAAGTCCTGCATCATAGGAAAATATAATAAGTTTAATAAAATATTACTTTAAATAATAAGAATCGATTCGACTTTGTTGAAACGTAAGACACAGTACGAATGGTATTGATGATGTTTTTTTACATGTTTGTTAAATGTAATAGAAAATATTCTCATTGGTACCGTGTCACACAGTAAAAGTTTTACATTTACATAATATAATCTATTTTTATATTATTTAAAGAAATATTTTTTTAAATTCATATTTTCCTATGATGCGGGACTTTTGGGACACCCTGTATCTTTATAGTTTTAGGGAATTTAAATCCGTATGTTAAAAATGAATTGAATCTAGTATATTGCGATTAAGTGATTATTTAGTAGGAATTCTCATGAAAGGTTGATTGGCATTACGACGCATTATTTCAGGAACATGCTTACCCATAACTTCACTCAGTAGATAGCGTATAATCAAAACCTTGATGATAAGCTTGTAAAAACCCCCCAATAATCTATATTTTTGCACCTTGTGCAATAATAAGTTTCCAACCACATTGTAAGTGTATATTTGTGTTATAATTGACTTTTTTTTCTAACGTAAGCCTTCATTGACATTCTTCTGTTTTATTCTATTCTATTCTATGTGAAATAAATGTAATTAACACAAATTTCATAAGCGCTATAAGCGAAAACACATAAGTGCAAGCAGTGATTAGTGAAATTTGAAAAAGCGAAAACGATTGTCATGAAGTTTGGCACAAAGGCACCATGGGATGAAAAGTTTGAAAAAATTGTAAAAAACATATTTATCCAGACATTTCTGATGACGTCACCATTTTTTGCACAAACATTTCGTAAAAATACAAATAGATGTCATATGTCAAAATTGTTATTATTTTTGTGCAGCTTACAATATTTTTTTCAAAACACAAATTATAAGGTGTAGTAATAACTTCGGCCATATTAATTTGTAGTTATTAATGCCGATGTCAGCATTTTTATGTTTTTGTCTATAGTCATTTTTATATATCTTTATTAAAACAAATATCAATCACAGTTGACAAAAGAGTCATAATTCCTTGACAAAAATGCTTTTGCCCTAAAATTTTCACAGAACGTGCAAGACTAAGTTTAATGCGGTGAAAAATTCAGCCAATCTTTCAAATTTCTTTCAAATATGATAGAAAACAATCATTAAAAAAAAGTTTACCCCTCCCCTTGTGAAGAATAGGGTTAAGCCATCAACTCACTGGCTGCTTTCTAAATTCACCCACCATATCGTTCAAAATTTGACATTTTTGGAGATAGTTTTGGCAGAGGCACTGTAAATGTGCCTAGCATAAGGGGTAGCAGGTCAAAATATTTACTAAGGTGGTAACTTGATTATGGCCAATACTGTTTCTCAATATTTAACTCTAATGAAAAAACTGAACAGTATTTTTTCAAAATGAAATTTTTCATAGATACGTTTACGTGAGAACGACTGATTGACAACTGAAATGGCGTGAAGATTATTTTTGACAATTATACGAATGTTAGACATTTTGAATTCTAATTTAGTCTAAAAGAATGAAATATCGTAAAATATCATCAAACATATTTCTTAACTTAAATTTAAAAATTTAAATGTTCTGTAATGTGTAATTTATCAAACAAAAATATCTGGGAAATGCACAACAAGACAATTATTTAAACTGTTCTGCTTTACAACATGTGACACCACACCATGTACGCAAAGGGGGCATGGTGGTTTTCAACATTGATTTTCTTTGGTTAAATCAAAAGATTTTCACATAAAAATTAAAAAATTCAAAACATACGATCGTAAAATGCATTTTTAGGGACTATTCAATATTTTCAAAAATTTCGCTGAGATTTGCCCACTCTTGCTCACTCGCTTCATTACTACTGAAAGTTCCGCTGTTAGAAAATCCTGTGTACGCCCATGCTAGTAGTACCTGATGAATGCTGAAGCATTATTAATGAGTGTGTTATCTGTTTACTAGTTGCTTGAAGCACTTGTGTGGAATCAAAAACAGAACGCGGTCAGACTTGTCTAAGAGCCGAGCTTGAACAGAGAATTGGATATACAACGAGCCCAAGACGAGCCGTTTTTAAGCAAAGGAAATGTATAGAACTGCTTGTTAATATTTTTTCATTCAATATACCTTTCTTATAATCTGATTTTAGAAATGTTTATTAAATAATAGGAAGAGCTATGTAAAAAATTCTGAGAGTACAATATTTTTAAAAATAAAATTATCGAGCTAAAGCGAACCTCATTGAAAGGTTCTATGTGGCGAGCCGAGCCGAACTTAATCGAAATTAAAACGAGTCGAGCCGAGCTTAGAAATTTCGCCTCGTTGACAAGTCTGAACACGGGACTAGACTTGTAGGGAACAAAGACCAATTTTCAACTTAATGAGATGTCGAGAACAATTTGATTTATTATTTGCTATAACATTCAAATTATTAGAATGCCTAAACTAAAATATGTCAAAAATCTACTTTCAGCATTCAACATGATTAATGCTTGCATAATTTTAGTCCATATAAATGTGAGTACGGAACTATACATGGATCTTACGAACCGGGTTCAAATCTCATGGACTGACTGCGACTAAAAAATTGAATGTTGGATACGGACAACAAATGTGTGATAGTGGAGTTCTTTTTTATAAAAAGAAGAAAGCTTCTGATTCACAATTATAGAATAGCGTCTATTGTATATTCCAGAAAAATGTTTCTAAATTTTGATATTATTGAAGTAATTCTTCGCTTATTTTCCACAAGCACATTCTATGCATAACAGTCGTGAAAAATCAACCCGAAAAGACTAGTCTATGACGGTTGTCTTCAAGTGACACCCCAACCACATAATTTTTAACATGTGGTTCACAATTTCTTCATTATAGGTATAGAATAGGTCTTTAATTATATTGCAGTTAACTGTAGTAATTAGAGCCTTTTGCTTCCGCTGTCGCAAGGGGGTTTCCGCAAAGAGTCGCTCCGGTAATAGCTCAAATTATTTATATAATGTAGTAGTTATCACACAAACTCTTTCTAGTTTTTTCAAAAGGGCTATTTATGAATCTCTTAGAATGACTAATCATTGAAAAATATTCCCATGAATGATTTAAGCAAGTAAATTATTCTAATGAGACATTTTTGTGAACATTTTTATGGGTTCTATGGATTTCACTTCCAAGCATACCTTAATATCCAAACTAATAGTAATGTAGCATATCAATAAAATTTTTGATTCGATTCAGCTAAAATTTCCATGAACATATTGCACTTGACGTGTAAAATAGTAGTATTTATGATTACCCAAACTAATATTTCCTGCTCTAGTAGCCAATGGAAAAAGGAAACAAAGTATTTAGCATAATAGCATCACACCACATGATCATTTATTTAATTTTGTTATCCCAAGAGGTTATAGCATATTGCTATCTTTTAAAGCTAAGAATTATACTGCTCAACAAATTGGTGAATTTGTAACAAAGTATGCTTAAGTTTAACATAGAGCTTCAGCTAAAAGAGTTTTTTCATTTAAAAAACTTATCAAAAAATACATTGAGATGTACTTTTTACAGTACATTATTAAAAAATTTATTACTTTGTAATTTTTATTTCCATTTTAACTGCATTTTCTATTTATAAGTGCATCTTTGGTGCCATTTGTGTTCGCTATTATTTAATTCAATTTCCTATTTATAAGTGCTTTGTTGGCGCCATTTTCGTGATCTTAGGTGACATTTTCAGGTTACACTACTTATTATAAAAAATTCATTACATAGTGTAATTGAGATGTTGAATTTTAGCATTTGTGAAGTTTAGGCGTTATTTGAAGATGTTATTGCTGAACCAGAAGGCACTCATTCAATTGATTGTGTTTTTAACGCTTCAAAATGGTGCTTTGATTGTGGAAAAGGTCTTTGCTATAATATCATGGCTTTGTTTACTGGTATTTGCATTGCACTATATTGGGGCTGTGTCTATGCTGAATTGTCATTTTACATGATATGGTGCTTTCAACCAGGTCTAAAAATAATGAAGATATATCTCGAGAGCTATGGAAAATGTGTTCTGGCATGTACAGAAAATTGCATGGCTCCATTTTTCAGTGCTTGTGGTTATGCTCTTAGTAATATCAGAATGCATAAGGCTTAACAAAATTGTATTGACGTGCATCTTCTGCTATTGATTATATAATAAAGATTTTTGACGTTTTCTGCTTAAATTCAGTCATAATAGTCGATCCTAAAGCACATTTCACTAACTTGATTTTGGAATGCTCAAGGATAGAAACTATGTTTGTCTAAGTCAGAGTATAAGTCCATGAGCTATTTCTTTTATCTATAGAAATTTTATTTGAATAAAATCATTGAGGAATATTACAATGACAGGTAAATTTTTTTGATGAGTCTAAGTATATGTCACATTCTGGATTTGTCTAAGCTGTAAAGGAGCATTAATTTAGACGTTAAGATTTCAATAGGACTATGTTTTTTCAAATGTTTCTAGTTTGACACTCAAGCAAAGTTTTTTAAGTATCTATTTATTATAAATATGCAACAAAATTTTCAGAAATTTTCGCTTAAAAATACTTGCAATTGTAAGAAATTTACATCTAGTGTTCATAAATCAATTCATGTTTTCCTGAAAATGAATACCATGTTAATATATATATACCATTTGAAATATTAATATAGTATGAAATATTGTTGTTTGTGCTTTGTTAATAGAATTCAACTGCAAGAAAGCAATCTTTCAAAGTAACTATTTAGTTTGATTCTATATAGGAGGAGGATGCTAATCCGGCGATTTTTATTCAAATTTGTGTCCATAGCATAGCACACACACTAAAACTTTGAAAAAAATCCACTGCGTAGAACACAAAATGCTGACAGATGCTTGACAAGGATCTTCACTATTGCATCACCTTAACATTCATATATATATATAAGTGTGTATCTAGAACTAACGAAGATACCCTATAAGGAGTTTTTCGTGTAGTATGAATCTTCTTTCTCCACAGTGGTCTATCAAAATCAAAATTATTGTGTACAAATCCGAATACATCGCTTATAGGCCTATACTTATCTAGTATTTGAAACTTAATAGAAATGCTGAAATTATTTCTGGATTAAGAATATCAGCCACAAATTTAAGCACAATCGTTTCATTTGCACCCTTAAAAATCCATTATTGCTCAACAACCAAATATTGCAAAATACAAGAGGATTTAAACAATTTTCAACTTATATTAATGTCATTATTATCCATTTTCAATCTACCCATAGGTTTTATCTTATCCGGGTCGACCTGGGTTACACAGTTTCGTTTCATTTTTTATTTGACTAGGGTGTTGTTTTAGGAATTCTCATAACAAAGGAAAGACGTCGCCATCCTACAAATATCACCCTCAATTTGATGTTACTGAACATAATTACAAAGAATGGAAAAATACATTGATATATAATAATTTATTTCTAATTTTGTGAAATCAAGACTTTTAATGGATTCATTCATTAAATGTAGATATTTTTATATGGAAAAGTAAGACAATACACCTCAAACAACTATATTAATCATTTAACACTTAAAATTTTAATCAAATCAAGAATTATATTTGGACGTATATTGTATACACCAATTGCATAATTTATGCATTCAATGGTTCACTGAAATCTTAGCTTATTTAAAATTAGTGTCAGCTTCAAATTATTCTCCTATTCTTGTTAATTATGAATCAAGAGCTGATATGTTGTTGAAAAATTCATTTCAACGGCTGCAAGGGATGCTATTAATTTTGTTATATTACTGCTTTCAATAAGTAATTGGAATTTATTCAAAACAACTTGATGCAGACAAATATGTAACAAAGAACTTTTTTAATCTATCATATATTCAAAATGTTCATCACCCGCTCGCTTGCAGTCCAGATACAAATTCTTCAGTTGCTCTTTCAAATGACTTATTGGAACTTAAAGAAGAAATTTTGTGAAACAGGAGCCGCGCAAATTGTTTTTCAGGGCTGAACGCAATCAATGATTTGACAATTGCAAATCGGGTATAAAGTAATTATTTTTAATGCTACAGAGTTGCAAATGGAGTTTGCCGGCTACTTGAGCTTGGGCCGTTTCTANTGCAAGTGTGTATCTAGAACTAACGAAGATACCCTATAAGGAGTTTTTCGTGTAGTATGAATCTTCTTTCTCCACAGTGGTCTATCAAAATCAAAATTATTGTGTACAAATCCGAATACATCGCTTATAGGCCTATACTTATCTAGTATTTGAAACTTAATAGAAATGCTGAAATTATTTCTGGATTAAGAATATCAGCCACAAATTTAAGCACAATCGTTTCATTTGCACCCTTAAAAATCCATTATTGCTCAACAACCAAATATTGCAAAATACAAGAGGATTTAAACAATTTTCAACTTATATTAATGTCATTATTATCCATTTTCAATCTACCCATAGGTTTTATCTTATCCGGGTCGACCTGGGTTACACAGTTTCGTTTCATTTTTTATTTGACTAGGGTGTTGTTTTAGGAATTCTCATAACAAAGGAAAGACGTCGCCATCCTACAAATATCACCCTCAATTTGATGTTACTGAACATAATTACAAAGAATGGAAAAATACATTGATATATAATAATTTATTTCTAATTTTGTGAAATCAAGACTTTTAATGGATTCATTCATTAAATGTAGATATTTTTATATGGAAAAGTAAGACAATACACCTCAAACAACTATATTAATCATTTAACACTTAAAATTTTAATCAAATCAAGAATTATATTTGGACGTATATTGTATACACCAATTGCATAATTTATGCATTCAATGGTTCACTGAAATCTTAGCTTATTTAAAATTAGTGTCAGCTTCAAATTATTTTCCTATTCTTGTTAATTATGAATCAAGAGCTGATATGTTGTTGAAAAATTCATTTCAACGGCTGCAAGGGATGCTATTAATTTTGTTATATTACTGCTTTCAATAAGTAATTGGAATTTATTCAAAACAACTTGATGCAGACAAATATGTAACAAAGAACTTTTTTAATCTATCATATATTCAAAATGTTCATCACCCGCTCGCTTGCAGTCCAGATACAAATTCTTCAGTTGCTCTTTCAAATGACTTATTGGAACTTAAAGAAGAAATTTTGTGAAACAGGAGCCGCGCAAATTGTTTTTCAGGGCTGAACGCAATCAATGATTTGACAATTGCAAATCGGGTATAAAGTAATTATTTTTAATGCTACAGAGTTGCAAATGGAGTTTGCCGGCTACTTGAGCTTGGGCCGTTTCTAGATGTCTATTTGGGCCTGGGCTTGGGCAACGTTTTTTTAAATTATGTTTTACCTACGATGTACTTGCAGCGCGTACATTGGGTGGTCGTTGGCTGCGAACGATCCCCCATTTTAGATGACCTGCCCTTTTGGTAAACCATATTTGTTATTCCACGTGCGTGGTGCTATAAAATTTTCATATTTATTACATTACTGAACCATGATTGTTAATATGTACATCACTAGAAAAATAACTTTTTCATTTTTTGTAAAAAAAGAATGGAAATGCCCTTTTCAGAAAAATCCGACCTCCCACCCCCCTTATAAATCTTGATTACACCAATTTGAATGATATTCATTTAATTAAAACTAAAATAATATGTTTTGCTTAATTTCAAAATTTCTTCATACAGCATTCCGAACAGCGCATTAGATTTAATTTGATAATAACTTGGTAAAGGATAAAATTGTGCCAATTAAAGAGATCAATATCAGTTAGGACAATTGCTACTAATTTTTATTTCTCAAGACAATTTATTTACAGCATATTTTACCATAACTAACATGGATGCATGCCGATTTTAATAAGTTATTGCTCGAAAGGTATTCGCAGTTTGAGAGATTTCTGTCATGCTGGTTTACTTACTATTACTACCTCCAAAGGGAGCATTTTAAATTTCGGTAGTTACTGTATATTGAAAAGTTGTAATTCTTAGTATTTGTATTATTCCGTTGGAACTTGGTAAGCTTGGTTAGTTTTTTTTGCAATTGGCTGGCTTGTTGAAATCTCGATTAACGCTTGGGCCGACAAACCTGGGCTTGTCAGTACATTTGCAACTCTGATGTATACGTTACAAAAGGGCTAATTGCATGAGTAACATTTATTATTTATAATGTCAATTATTGAATTAAAGGATTGTCATTATTTATTAAACAGAGAAATATTTATTACGTAGTAGGAACATTCTGTAGATATGTTAATAGCAACAGTTCTTCTACTATTGTTTATCCATGGGAATTTTAAATCTTACAAATATATTAATGGTTCTTTGGAAAAATTTAGAAGAACGTTTACACAATACAATATTGCCTCTATAAGTGAATGTATAAAGAAATGTGAAGAATATCATTTGTGTAAAATCATACGATTTGATCTACTTTTCAACCGTTGCGATTTTTTCATTAGTGGCAAGCACAGCATATATATATAAACATAGACAATTTATTTAAAATGTTATATTAATGATTATACTTACCAATAAATGATTTTTAGCAATTTGCCTTAATAATGTAAATGTAAATAATTTTATTAATCTTATTCTCATAGGGCCTATATAAAACATGACTTATAAATAAATAAAACTAATTATTCTGGTACCGGTGCAAATTCTCTTTTACC
>CABFPE010000567.1:117452-138758 GCA_900660155.1 Hofstenia miamia | reverse complement strand
GAAAATATACGGCAAGGGCAAAGCAGGCAAGAGACAATATGAAGTTTGAGACCCACGAAGGAAGATTCTACAAAGAAATAGATGCAGGAGAAAAGGCTACAGCTAGAGCAGGCGAGGACGCAGTAAGGTTCTGGGAGAATATATTGGGAAATGACGATCAGAGATATAGAGTGAGCAGAGCAAATAGAGATCAGTATTAGCATGGCGCATTAAAAGATAGAGTTGCAATCGAGGCGATTTTTTAAGCTCAAGTCGCCCCCCAATTTTTTTTCTTTTACGCCACTGATAGTGTCTTTCGTTTCATAGAGGCCCATAAACACTACACTATGAATTTCATTGTATAATTTGCATAATGTATTGATTCATATGTGCATAGGTTTAGGTGCATATCTGCTTTAGTCCGTCAACAATGGTAATTCAATTCTGTTGAAACTCAAATTGCATTGTTAACCTTAATACAATGAACGTGTCATACAGGTTCGTAAGCCTGGGGGCTAGGGAGTTCAACCCTTCTTGGAGCAGATGCGACCCCCCCCTTTTAAATGATTGCATTTGGCAACCAAATAGTATTGAATGTACATTTTCACTAATGTTACTAATGAAGGCACCAATTTTCTCAATTGTTTAAATTTGTGCAAAGATTAACCTTAAATTGCTTAGAGTTTTTTAACTTTTTGTTCGTATCTTGTTGAAATTTTTAAATCTCAAAAATCAAGAAGTACAATGTAAATGAGGTGTGTCTTCTCTTTTTTTCAATAAAACAGTTTATATTTTAATCTTTTGCTTAGAATTTTATGGAAAACACATAAAAATGTTGTCATTGATAGTATTGTGATTTAAAGTGAGATAATGGCGATTGTTGGCATAGCTGACCACGATTTATCAATATGTTTAATTTCCAGATATTTTATTATTATCTGGGCATGGCAAAACTTAACTGCCAATTTTGCACTGAAATCCAATATTTCAATTAGCATTTTGGGGAACCACAACAAGAGCATTTATATTCTGCTACTCTTTTAGCATTTCTTAAAAATTAGCTCTATGTGAAAATTAAATTTGTGTTTATTTGAATTTGTAAACGTATTTTTACATGTTCTAAAAAACTACTAGAGTTTCACTATTAAAAATTGACAATTTCTTTCACGAATTTCATTTAAAATGTTGTCAGTTTCTTTTACTACAACAATTTACATAGTTTTAAGGGCAAAAATACTTTCCTTCATATCCAAACAATATATCCCTTAAAATAAGAGGTACTAAATATAGATAATGTGTTTGCATTTTTGTTTATTGATCTTTAAATGTATGCTTGCAACAAGGCGCTAAGCATGCTTAGGTACCCTGAATACAAGAAAATGAGAAAACATTGGTATTTAGAGTCACTATAATAATACTATATTTTGTAGTAACCACCCTTATTGCATCCCCTGATGAGTACTGTGCATTACGGCCAAGGTATAATATATGTCACGTTTCATAAGTTATTCCTACCGTCACTACTTATTTAGTAATATATGTATTGCCACAACTATTTATTACCAGGATTGCAATCGTCATTTTCTTCATTTAGAGAACATATAATTTCTTACATATTCAATTACTAAAATTCTCTGCCAACTTACATCTGCTTAAATCAGCACAAAGTAAGTGGGAGTTTTCAAAAAAATTTACATGTTCTATGTATTGCACTAACCAACAATGCAAGGCTGATTCTATTTTATTCTATTCTATTCTATATTCTATATTAAATTTATAGAGAGTGATTTTTGTCATTTCTAAGTTTAAGTTTTCAAGTAAAATATTAGGCCCAAGCCCTGCCCGGCCTGTGCCGGTTCAAATTGCTATGTCGAAAATCCATCCCAAGCCCGACCCAACTTTATGCCCAACCCAATTCAAACTCTGTTAAAAGATAACTTCTCATCAAATGTGACCTTGAAATTCAACAGATTAAATTCTATTGAAAGAAACTGGACCTGCAATGAATCAAATTGTTTTGTCTTATTAACATTCAGTGAAAATGAGATATTATTTTCAATGCACCAATTACATACTTGCATTAACTGTGTTCTTGCATTTGTTTAAAGCTTTGAAGTGTCAAATCATAGTATTAAGATCACTATGTGCAGATAATTCTTCGCACATCAGTAAAATTATCACGCAAAATTGTCCAAAACTAAGTAATATTGTTATAGTTTATTTTAAATAATTTAATAAAATCTGAAAAAAAATCAAAGGGTCGCACAAATTTGCAAATATTTGTATTTGTTAATATTGTGGCATCGGCTTTACAAAAGCCATTCTCGTATAATGCTTGCTGACGTCATGCACAGACATTATTTTTAGTTCTGCCGTTGCTAGGTGATTGTAAACTGTTTACGTTTTAGTTATTTGTATAAATAAGGCAACGTTGTGCGCGATTGATTAATACAATTTTGTTACTGTTAGGCTCGGTCTTTATCTTACTTGTATTCATTACCTAGATGATCATGAGCAGCTAAACTTGCTACGGAGTTGAGGGGGTTGCGTAGTGGGGTATTCCCAGTCGGAGGTCGCTGGAGTCTAAACCCTACGCAAGCCCGTTCCTCTCCGGTGTTTAGCTGATTCAGTGATGTTCGCTTTATGCATTTGATGACCACTAACTTGTATCGGTTCGGCAGTAATTGCCACGTAAATTCTCATATTCCCATTAATAGGCTGTTACGTGCTGACAACGCTAGACTCTACGTATTCTCGATCTTTAGATATTACATTGTTTCTCTGAAAGTGCTAATACTCTCTCTTAATTAACTCTAACTACGCTCTAAATCGTGATGTAGGGATTTCTTTGCCTACTCGATAGTAGAAACTACGCCTTCAGAACGCTATATAACTTTATTATTTATTTACTCTACTCTATGGTTATGCTAATCCTGATGATGCTAGAATATATTGTAGCACGGGTAATAATCTAAGTCAAACCATTGGATCCAATTGCGCTTGAGCTAGAGATGGAAATATACTTTGATATGATGACTTTAAAAAACATAAAGATGCATCAGTTCTGAGTATGCTTTGTGAAGCTCATGCAAGCCTTGTCCAGCAAAATAGACATTATCTGTCCGCAGTTGTGAAAGTCCTAAGATTAACAGCTCTTCAGCAAATTGCGCAAGAGGCCATCGTGAAAACGGTAAAAAAGAAGGCAATGTTCGGGAGATGTTAAAACGTATTGCTGAGTATGATCCTATTGTAAAAAGTCGAATTGAAGATGGTCCAAAAATGCGAAATACCTGCATCACGATATTCAAAATAAATTCTTTTCCATTATGGTGCCAATAATTAGGAAACAGATTGCCAATGAAATCATTGAATTTTTGATGAGACAAAAGATATAACAAAAACCAAGCAGTTATCATTTGTGTTGAGATACATTTTTGAAGAGGCCAAATTTTTGAGGAATTTCTTGGTTTTAAAGCTGCTGATGGCTTAGATGCTGAGTCACTATTAAACAGCATACTGGAGGTTTTGCAAAAGTAGTTTAGAATTCCAATTGCGCTTTGTGTTGCACAGTGTTATGATGGAGCATCTCTCATGAATGGCAAAGTAAATGGAGTACAATCTTGAATGGGAAAAGATAAAGTGGAGGAGGAACCTTCCGAGAAAGGTTCAAGATTCTGTTGTAACTGAATGCACTTTAGAAGACTTCAATATTGAAAGCTTTGATGAACTCCGTGTTAATGTTTTTTGTTATTTTGGATAATATTATTGGCGAAATAAGGCGACGATTTTCAGATGAAAGCTGCTCATTGATGGAAAGTATTCATTTGCTGAATCAGCAAAACAGCATTTTTTTATGGCGATAGTATTAAGTTTCTCGCTGAATTATACCACCTTAATCTTGTTGATCCCAATGCTGAGTGTCACAGTGCAAAACCTCTCATTCAGAGTAAATCTATAGAATTGAAGTGTATCACTGATCTTCTTGAATTTTTAATGCTTTACAAGGATGCTTTCTAGGAGTTGTGGAAGTTACTGCAAATAGGAGTGACTCTGCCGGTTGTGAACGCAGCTTTTCACGAATAAGAACTATGAAGAACTATCTTAGAAATAGTATGACGGATACTCGCCTAGCTGATGTTAGTATTCTGGCCATGACATAACTCGGACTGAGAACTTGGACCTAAATGAAATTATTTTTTGTGAATGAAATGAATTTTCTCCAAGCCTATTAGCAAATTTGAAAATCGTGAGATATGAACAGGTCTATTCGGGAACATTGAAGTTGTTGAAAAGATTAACAGATTTTGAAAAAGATTGAAATTCTCCCTATGCCTAATGTTCATTCACTTATAAGGCGTTGAGCCCAAGAAACAAAAAACAACTTGATGGATTCAAAGATATTTAAAATCCGATGAGGCGCAAAGTCAGAGGTCGCGGGGCTTCAAAATGACAGTGCCAGATCGCGGATTGAAAGTGAAAAAAAAATCAGACTCTCCTTCATCAAGTGGTGCTTTCAGATAGAGAATAACGTTAGCAGTAACTGTTAACAGCAACTGTTGCTTAATTATACAATTCTTTATAGGATCATGAAAAATTTTCAGCAATCTCCAGGATATTTAAGTTTAATATAAAGTCTTTAAAAAGTAGATACGCGAAATTGTAAGTCCATGGATTTCCATTCCATCATAGGAAATGGTAATTGATAGTTTTGTAGGAATTGGAACTGAAGTTGGAATTGACCTATTCCTGTTTGTGGGAATAGGATTTGGAATTGAAAAAAATGATTAGAATTGAATTAAAAATTGACATTCTAAATTCGACTTAAATCGAAAAATTATTTCGTATAAAAGCCTGATCGCACAATTTATTGATTAATTTATGAAGTTCATTGGAATGCTTTTTGTAAAACATTTAATTATAAATATTTATAATTATGCAAATGAAAAAATTTTGAAATTCTTTTTGAATGTTCAAATATGTGCTCTCAAATTTCGTCAATCATACATGTAGTTACATGTTATTGGAATTGGAATTGAGACTGATATTATTGTTCCGTAGAAATTGGAATTCAATCACCTGGAATTGGAATTGAACTAAAATCTCTCTGTGCGAATACCATTAACCACATATAGATATGTCAAATGTTGATTTCAAAATTGTATGTGCCAAAGGCCTATAGCAAAACTTCTGTTGAACAAACTTTGAAAGTGTTATGTAAAAGAATTTCCGAATGCGAAACATCTACATGTTGTACAATATTAAAACACCTAAAATCATGATATAGTCAATTTCGTTGCACTATCTAATGTAAAGCTCAATTTATATTCAAAGCAGTTTAATCCAGTTATAATACTTTACTAGTAACAATATTTCGAAAAGAAGACAATGTTTTCATTGTCTTTGTAATCTATAATAATATCATTCTTAGCTTTGAGCAAGTCGCAACTTTTCTAATGATGCTAAAATGGTGAGAAACATATTATATTTTCCCTCAAAATATTTAAAGCTTCAAAAATAAAGGACCACAAGTATGTTTATTGTGCTAAATCTCATCTATATTTCATTGACACCGCAGTTTTTCAATAGCGTCTCATCTCAAGATTTTGTACTTATTACTTCAGGATTAGCTAGTGTTGAGGGAGCTGTGGATGCAAAGCCAATTAGGGCCAAATAATACATTGATGTCATGGTATTTTGCATCAAAAACTTGTCAGTATTTTATATATTTACAATATGAAAATTTAGAATATTTCTGTCTGAAGTCTAGGAAACTGTAGTCTCACAATACCAAATATGGTAGAACAAGCATTTATTAAGCAAGTGAAAAATTGTTTTACAAATTTTACTTTAGTTTTATCAGAGTTTAAATGTGCTTTGGTTAATTGACAAATATTTTCAGTTCAAGTGATCTTATGATCTTGGTGTGATGATAAATATGAGCTTTAATAAACTCCTACTTTTCTATTATCAATTTTCTGATCGCCTGAACATTTGTTAAAATTGAATTGTGAACCACAGAAAAATTTTAGAGCAGGTATGTAAAATTGTCTTATGAGAAAGGGAAAAAATGGTTTGCACCAACAACAGCATATCATTTATATTATGTTATTAACATTCTGTTTCAGCTGTTCATTCGTTGTCATTGTTGTCTTACTATTGTTATCAACATTTATAAAATAAAAAGACTAATTCATAACGCGGGGCTTGGGGCAAAACAATCAATGCTGGGGTGATCACAGCTCCTGCTTATACTGGTATCCAGTTTAGGTTGAGAGTAGGGTTAATATTGAAATACATTATATGAGTATGCAACATGATTTCACTGCATGTATCAATCTAGAACTTTGTTATGATGCCATGTCAGAAGGCTCTAGGATATATATATATATATATAACAAACATAATGCTGAGTTTATTGAGATATAAATTGACAAATTAAAGCGCTAGGCTACAGTAACAAAGTGTTTTCCTTGCGTACTTCTCAAGGGTGGCTGTTACACTCAAGTAAAAGTTTTGGATCGATATGATGCAGGCCCGAGGCTTGCACTTTTTCATTTAATTTTTTTAATAGAATGGCATTAGTATTTGATATATTTTAACTAAAATATATTCACTCTAACTTAATTACAGAATATTAGAATCAATATTGTGGAGGTTTGTATACAGAATGTCAGGAGGAAGGGGCCAAGTGCCGCAACAGGAAGGGTCATGCACCCAACTGCTCTGGTGTGATGTTGTGTTGGTGCTTACCGGAAGCAGAGTTGAAGAACAACCTAAATACAATTACGTCAATCTTCCGTTCAATTTAAGTTACTTTCCTAAAAAATAAAAACATGTAATAATTATTCAAACTAGAACGTTACTGTAATCTGGGGGACATTTGGAAATTTCTTCAGATTATTTAATTCAAAAAGACCAAGAAAAGTGTTCATTAAGAGAACAGTTATAATAATATAATATTGTCATTAATAGCTTCACAAAAAGGAGCAATTTTTTTAATTTTGGGATAAAAAATTACAGATTTCTAATGTAAGCATTCAGATTATCGCGAAAAATAAGAACGATCCGAGGTAGCGGGCCCATGCCGGCCTTTAGCCCGTATCTATACAATTTGGTATTTGATTTGTCCGTACTTGTATCCTAAGCTTGTTTGTCTCAAAACCTTATAAATATATGAACGCTAAGTAGAGAGACAATTTAAATGTTTTCTGAAACAATTTGCAAGCAAAAATACATGTAATAGTCTTTTCAAATATTTCAGCCACAGCAATATACTCACGATTTTCAAAATTAGTAATAGGCTTGGAGAAAATTCTTTGTAATATGGAAAAACAGGCGTGGGAGAGAGAGAAAATGACTCAGTGAGTGATTTTCGTTGTGTTGAATTTCTTGCCATAGCTTAGCACAGCAGGAATTTCGGCAATCACTAAGAGACCTACATTTTGCCGCTAAGGCATGCTGTTTCATAGCTTTGAATGCACTCCAAAATTTTTTATTGATCTTGAGTTATCGCATTGTTCCAAATGGGTGAACAGCATTCTAAAATGGGGCAGATTAAAATTATGTAGATTTTGATTAGATGAGATGTTGGAATACCAAAACTTGAAGAATTCGGTAAGAACGTCCTGAAGTACTAATCCAATGAGTTTAGCTGATTGAACTCGATGAACAGTATTCATCATTTACTTGCATTTCGTACAGCAAGTCAAAATTATGAAGTGGAAAAATAGTAATTTCTTTCGTTTTCATCAGATTAAGGTGCATAAGCGTTTGATTAGCTCAGTATTCCACACTATGAGCAAACATTTCAGATTCCGATGGAGTACCACGCGAGCAAACTTCCCAGACTGTCAAATCATCCACAAATTTGACCCTGTTGATAAATATCTTATTAAGGGGTGTACAAAAAGTATAAATAAGCGTAAAACTTATTCCACAATGACATTGTTCCACAAGATAAACGAGATCCTTGCTGATGATTAAATAAAAATATTATGTTCTAGTTGTATGTTTAGTTGCTAGTGTTGATTTGTATTGAATGGATAACCAAATCGAAAGCCTTACTGACGTCGATTACAAAAATTTATAGATTCTTAGAAATAATTTCCCAATTCTGAGCAAAGGAAAAGTTGAGCATCGATGAAAAAATGCCAGGATATTATGTTACCAAAAAGTCGTTGATTATATTTGTTTATCGTTTTAAAAAGTAAAATATATATTAAATAAATATATATGTATATAGGCAACCCACACCGTTATGTTTGGATGATGTTTATTGCAAACTTCTATCATAACAAAAACAATCAATGCACTCAATTGAATCGGAGTTCCAATTACCATGCACTGAGAGCACTCCCTTGCCCTGAGGTTTGTTTGTGAGTCACAACCGATTTCATGGCAAATGGTGATTGTTCACCATGTTCGTTCTTCTTTTTTTGCATTGCACGGCGTCGGGTTTCGACCCTGATGACATCTAGCTGTGGATTTAAATGGAGCTCAATTAGTGGTTGTATTAAAAGTAGTTGTATCAACAATCGTAATCGATATTATTAATAATTGATATTACTTGGATCACATACTTAACTGTTTGGAATCGTACACGTCGTGAAAGGAGCTTATTAATGGTAAAATTGGCCTAGCCTTACCTAATATTGTCCATTCCAATCGTTGTCCAGATTCTACATTATAGATAATTTACTATAGTCACAAAGTTTCTTAGTTTTGAAATGAATATTTAAGCAAAATTAGAGCACTCAATCTCACAAACTGCACGAGCAAAAATTTCGAAATATTACTTTTAGTAGCTATACACGCCTATATCTAATCGAAGAGTAAATATTTGCACGATTTAAACAGCAGTCGGAAAATTGTTAGAAGAAGAATGTCGTCAGCAGAAACACGACAACTACTACATCATCTACTTGAACGTCTGGTTTAGTGGATTAATCCCAGAAGAAGTTCCTGATTTAGATGTTCCAAATGAACCACGTGTAATACATATCGTTCAACTAATGACTTTCTAAGAATAATGACAAAGCGTCATAAAACCATTAAATTTCATGATATTGGGTTTGACCAACTTTGCTAAACATGCTCTCTGCTGCAGCTTTCGAACAAGTTACTAATATTGATGGAAGTGAATATCTTGAGCAAAACAGAAGTTATATGATACGATCTATTAATAGTAAAGGAACAGAGGGATTCAACTACTTAAAGATAATTGAAACGCTAAACTCAATGTATGACGATAGAAATCACCTTAATAATGTCCATTATTTCCGGAAGTTTTCTAAAAAATTTAATTGTGTAATAAAGTACGACTTTAGCCTTGATGATATCTTTTGTGGCCAGAGCATAGAATGGGGGCACCTATGATGCCATCACACTTACTTGGACTATATCTGATGCACCTCCCACTGAGGCTGCTTACTAAAATGTATTGCGAATTGCAAATAGAATGTTAAAAATTGGGGGTTCGTTATGTGTGACAGATACAATTGACGACACATACTGGATTCCTGGTGATGGCCAGGAAAAAATTTTTAGTTTGAAAGTATCACTGGAGTTTTTTGAGAAAAGTTTTAAGGCTACAGGATTCTGGATTGAAGAAACGAGGTTGTTCTACTCTGAGCCAACAAAATATTACAACGGTGAGCAAATGGCAACTGCTCGGGTAACTAAACTTATGGATCTGTGAATACAAACTCTAGTAATATCCTTTTAGATAGATACATACGTATTTCATATAAACTTGCAGATCATAAATAGAATTATTTTGGTTTCTGATGTCTTCATTTTCAACTAGCCAATTTATGAATTAATTTATTTCTTGATAAATTGTATATTGAATTTTAAAACAATTTATTATAGAAATCGAAAATCATATTCAGATTTAAAATCTTTGCCTGATTTCTAATTAAAATAATAAAATTGGATTTGAATAATCATTATTAAGAAAATAGATAATGGGAATTCAAGAATACTTAATTGTTTAATAATGTTGCAAGAAATTTTTATTTATTAAAATGTCATTGTGTATCAAAGATGAAACCGACCATGAGTCGCCTTGCATTTTTCAAACATTGCAAAGGACACTGAAAGCATTGAAACGCAAATGGTAAAAAAGTTTGACACATATGTATATTAGAAAAGTATTTATGTCTACCATTAGCAGAAAAATTTACATATTTACTTAGTTATTACTTATTTATTATTAAGTGAGTATATATAACGCAGTAATGTAAGCAATAATAATGTTTTATAATGCTACACTTACTTTATATATATTTTAACTGTCATGCAAATATAATCTAACAAAGTCAACTAAGGAATTCGCAATTTAAATTCACTGAAAAATGAAAACGTTATTGGAAAGAAAATATCAAAACTTGCGTTACACAATTTCAGGTTTTTGTAGAATTTCTTGGATTAAAATAGCTTATATATCAGAGTTGTTGGCGGGTCACCGGGTCAACTTTTTCTATAAGGCTTTCTAGTTTACTGGGTCACAGCATTACATTTAATTAACATAAAGCGGCCTTTTTTCAATAAATTCAGGCTTATTATTACGTAATCATTGAATTACAGAAATGTCATCTGGACAGAATAATTTACTAGTTAGGACTTTCTCGTCCACGGTCGTCCCCAGAGAACACTTTTGTAAAGAGTTTTGTAGTTACAAATGTTAACAGCAAACAGGAACTTCAAAGTGAATTTTAAAATGGATAACATATCTACAAAACATATAACACAAAAAATAAATATAAACATAAATATAACAAGTCATCTGCTTGAAAATCTGTTGAAAATTGTACCAAATGAAAATTTGATCCTTCTTTCTAGAAGTTGATAAAGAGCGAGAACTTAAATGTTATAAATGTGCACAACGCAACACATTGTGAAATCGCTTACGATAATAAATGAATATCCATCAGTCTCCAAATATAAAATATAATTGATACGGGCTGTTGGGAGACCTCGCAATGAATCAAATATTAAATTATTAAGATTGAATTTGACTCTTTTTAGTGTTAGTGTTCTTTGAGACAAAAATTTAACGGATATTTCTGTACTTTGTACTTGTTCAAATCAAAAAATTTAAATTTGAAAATTTGATGTGTCGACATGTTTTTTTAGTCAAAACTTTTATGAAAAATGAAATATACATAACCTATAACCTATGTTATTCTGTAATTTTTCGTGATGGAAATTATGAAGGGGGGTAATATAACTTCAGCAACTGTAAGTGCTTTTAACCAGGTAACTAAGGTCTTGCACTAAGCAAAAATGATTGTATCGTAAATCGTTAAAAATCTTTGAGAAATATGCCAACCAATAGTAACAAGCAAAAATGCTTCCACTCCATTGGTTTAGCTCACTCAACTTGTATAAATAACAAGCAACGACCAGCGTCATCAAAAGAAACAATATGACAGACTGCAAGCTTTACTATTTCAACACTAAAGGACGTGCGGAATTGATACGTCTTCTTTATGCCTATAAGAATGTTAAATTTGAAGATATTAAATTCGATGACAAAAATACATTCGAAGATTTCAAGCCTAAGACACCTTTTGGTTCTGTTCCTGTATTAGAAGTAAATGGAGTTTTTTACGCCCAATCCATGGCTATTGCCCGATATGTTGCTAGGGAGCTTGGATTAATGGGATGCTCTTCCCTTCAAGCTCTTAAGGTCGATATGATTGTTGATGCTATATCTGTAGACATATTCCCTCATCTGATGAACATTGTTTGGGGAGCAACGGATGAAATTAAGAATGCTGCTCGAACAAAGGCAACTGAAACTACAAAGAAAACCCTCCCAGTTCTCGAAAAGATGGTAGCTGGAGATTACTTCCTTGGCTCGGAAGTCACTCTTGCTGACATGATATTCTTCAGGTTCGCTAATGAAGGATTGGTGGCGTTGGGCATTAGTCTTGATCACTATCCAAAACTTTCCAAAATCGTAAAATCATTAAAAGAAAATGCGAATATTAAGAAGTATCTCACATGTCCTACTACACCAAAGAAGTAAATCAATTTGAACGACATAATATGTATACAAAATTTATATTAAATTTATGTAAAAATTCAACAATAAAATGCTTTATTCTTTAGGCTTTGTTACAAATCATTAATTCATTTAAACAGATGAGTACTCAAAAATGTGCATCTTAAGAACCACTAGTCCATAAATCTAACAAAAAGTTTGTAATTATATAACATTTCTTGATTAACTTTTAATAAGCTATAATGAAACAATACATTTCTTTCAACAGTCAATGCTATTGTATTGCAGTGCAATGTGCTTTGGGCACATTGAGGTGAGTTATTGTATCTACCTTTCATGTTAATACTGGCCTTACCTAATGTAAGAAATATTTAACCCGCTACACAACAATTTTTTTGTTAAAAACGTTTCTTTTTTAGAATAATTTTTTATTTTGGTTCTATATAATAATTTTTATGCTTGTTATGAAAACAGTTTAAATTTTTTTCTCTTCCATATTTGTTACCATATTTTCTCTCCTCCTCACTTGTGGAGAAAAAGTCATTGTGTGATGAATTGGCAGAGTTATCAGAAGTATTCAACTTCTGAGGAAAGTTCCATATTCACTATCTTCCGTTGAACTAGACATTTAGGGTGTAATACTTGATTGCAAATGCGAATGCCAGGCGTACGATTTGACGAAAATGCTGGTTTCAAAAGTAGAATGGCTTACAAAGTTTAAAATCGACGATTATATAGGTATATGGCTGGTTTTGTGAGGTACAGTTTTAGACGAGTGTACTAATCGACAACTGAGAAGAACATTTTGTGAAAACGTGTATACACGTTTCTGTCGGGGAAGGGGTTTATTATGGAACAGATGTAAGCATCAAGGATTGACACGGGTGCGGGTTTATCTGTGTGGGTACTAAATTTCAAATGCCACGCGGATTGCAGTGCCGTGAGGATGGACATTTTTATTTTGTTACATGTATAAAACTAAGCTAATACAATGTTCATTATACTACGAAATCTATATATCATATATTTGATATAATTCACTCAATTAAAGAAAATTAATAGAGAGTCAATTCGGTGATTTACATTTTTTGGCTCCGCCCAAGAAGGAATCCATTAAATTTTGGTTTGGGACACAAGCTGCGTGGCGGAGGTCTGCGCTCTCCGAGTGCTTTTCTAGTTTTTTAATAATAAATATTTTCAAAAACCGTATTTGAACTGCTTTAGCTTGGAATGAGTTAGATTCATCTAAATAATGAGCTTTACGATCTATTTTATGTTATTTCCACAAATGTCATTCAGAAATTCATAGCAATTTATTCTTTAAGAATTCTTATTTTGAGAGTTATGGGATACCGCATTAGAATGAGATATGGAGATAATTTTTAATTAGAATGTTTTTTGAGCTAAGTTATTGCAGTTTTACATTAATGACATGGATAGAGAATTTGTGGCCTATCTATAAAACAGGAAACAGGTTATTGACTAAACCTAGTCGAAAGACTCTGATTTGGAAAAATATTCTTTGCAATTGATATCATTGGTGTTACAATAGACATAGACCTTATTATTTTTATTATGTGATTTTAATAGTATTGACTAAATCGAATTTTCCAAATACTTCATTTTCATACGTACTACTCTCGGCGGCGCAAAATGTAAGCGGGTACAATGTCACTTTTTTCCAAATTTTAACGAACAATTTCTATTTAGTAATGCTGTTTTGCAACAGTCTTTTTATCTTTCAAGATATACTTAATTTTTGATGTGTCGCTATAAAAATTAGACATTAAGACATAAAATAATATGAATATTGTGAAATTTTTCACTTAATTATTTTGTATTTTGAATGATGATTATTTGTGGATAGAAATAATGTGTAAAACCTGGTAACTCACGAAATCATAAAAATTCATATTGTACTTCTTATTCATTTTCTAAAAAACTGCATTCTTTGGGAAGAATATATTTTTTGAGTGCAAATTCATTTTCCAGAAATAATTAACACTGATAAATAAGTATTTACTACGAAATTTGATTTATTAAGATCATAATGAGACTAATATCAAATAATAATACAATAGATTTATGTAGTTGCACACGGTAATTACTTCTTGTACATGTATAAAAATGTATCATTCAACATATATTCCTAATCACAGCATTTCTTCAATTTAGTTGTTCATATTTCATTCTTACATCTTCATGTTTTAATGCCCGATAACTTCGTAGCCCATTTTAGTAGCAGTTTAGCTTTTTATCATCAAAGTAGTTGATCAATGATATGATTTTTGTATAGGCGTCAACAGTGATTTTTTGTTTAGTGTCTTGGTTTTCTTGTAAGTGAGTTGTATACTTTGAAAGCAACTCTTTCCATGTACAACCTACCCACATCGCTATTTAGGTTGAATGCTCTTTCTGCTGCTAGTGACTTCTAGATCTCTCTATCTAGCTCTCTCAGTTCATTTTTGTTGCACATTGCTGCCCCATGTATTTATTGAATTTATGCTGATCTCACCAGTCAATATTGGCTTTTGTAGTACCGTCCTTTCTTATTTGTATTTTCTTCTTATTCATGTTTTTATTTCGTTATTATCTACTTTATTTTTTGTAGCCGTTGTTTACCTTTTAAATTTGCTCCGGCATCTAAAACTCAAGTAGCTTTCCTCAGTTTTTCCATGAAAGAAACTAAGTTGACTATGATAAGTAATGATGTCTGTTTACGGAAACATGGCTGTCAAACAAAAATAGCGACCTGACACTTTTTTTGAAAACTGATAGAAAGCCAATCTTGAAACTTAATTAAAACAAAGTAGTTCTCCTTTTAATCCCTAAACATTTTAAGACATAAACGAAGTCAAAGCATTTGTGTAGAAATGAATTTGAGAGGCAATGGGTTGAACCAATAGCAGCTCCGCCGCTAATAAAGTACTCCTCATCAATATTGCGTAATACCCATATAAAACACTTGCATTACAATTTTCTGTTCCAACGGAAACAGACATTATTGCTACTTTGTCTGAGAATCAGTGTTGTAAACTGCTTAAAAATATTTGGCCCAACCTATATTACATTTGTAGTATATGATAATAAATACTTACAAAACATGTTGCAGACGGAGTAAGTATGTTATGTTCACAACTATGATCAAAATACAATTTTATGGTTTTCTTCAGAAAAAAATCCAATGAGAAATCTTTTTTTAAAATAGGAAAAAAAGCTAAAAACAACACTCAAACACCTATAAGAGTGTATAAATCTTTTATCAAGGAATTTGTTGTTAAATTCATTTGAGGAAAACTCGTTGACAAATTTGTATTTATTTTAAACATTTTGCATTGTTACAAATCATATGAAAAAATATTGATAAATACGTTTAAGATGTAAATCTACTTCAAGAAATTGAAGCGCTCTAGATTAGATGTAAAACTTAAACTGCAAATGAATAAAATAAATCCGAAGTCAGTATCGTCATTACTTCCCCAGAAATTGTCGATTTTCTATTTAGGGGTGTGTTTACAGAAAGCATTAATAATAATGAAAATCGTACTATTTTGCGCATTTTAAGCGCAAATATTCATTATTTTAATTACTATTAAAATTTTGATATACATAAGAAGGGGGGGGCTTGGTTTCCAAAATAGATTTTGATTGGCTATATTAAAAAATATTATAAACCAAGTTGGAGAGATGCATTTTTAGAGTTTACTTCTTCAATACCTTGAAAATTGCGGGGCTTAGCTACTCTTTTGGTCACTCAACTTGATCACAATTATGTGTCCTTTCGATCAGACAATCTTGATTATATTTGCTATTATTACTACAAAGTATTCTGTACCTAGAATTTAGTGCTTCAATTTTAAAAATGTAATGTTAGTTCTATTAGATTGATTCCAGCAAAATTCTATTAATATATTAGGGGAATAACAAAAGTAGCAAATATCTGGGTTTGATCTAATAGATTCATTTCTAGAGAGACGGAATAATATGCCAAATGACAGCAGGGCTTCTTTTAAGAAATTTCATTTCATTTTAGTTACTTACTTCAATCGACACCTAAGTAGATGCTTAGTCGTAAGTTGGTCAACCTATAGACGTATTGCCAAGCAATTACTTAAAATAAACCAACTTGGTGCGTTTCAAAAATGACTTACTAAATAGATTTTAACATTATAATTTAAAATTTTTAACAAAGTTGAAGAATTATAAACATGTTTTTAAGGTAATACCTTACATTACGTACATTCTCATTTGGAACAGTGCCTCGCTATGGCTGTGTGATTAATTGATTATTTATATTTGATAATTTACCGAAGTTATATTAGTTAAAAGTGATCTACTAACAGTATCAATTACCGGTGTCAATTAGCGAATTTAAAGCTGGTCTCTTACTATTGCTTTTTCTTCACACAAGGCCATTCTAGTGTCCATTTACTATTAGGAAAAGAAAGAGGTACCTGTAAATGTGCATCATGTATTTTCGTGACATGTGATCTGTTTTTCTATGAATTTTTCTACGCTCGCAAACCAATTTAATAAACATTCATTCCTGGCAACGCTGCCATTTATTAAGAACCACTTACAAACATTGCATGATAATAGTATTTATAGTTTTTATTTTCAACGCTGCAAAGTAATATAATTTTCTTACAAAACTTGGAGAATTCAAATATTTGTCTGTTATATAATAAAGAAATGCCAATAAAATTGCAAGGTTGTGCCTTCAAAGAGATTTAAATATCAACATCACGTGCTCATGCACTAACCAAGAGTGGAGATTGACCCGACTGATGTAGGATACGGGTTAGGCAGTTTCGGAAAAAATATTCAAGCCGATTGTGGGCGTGGGCTAAGCCTCGCCAAAAAATAAAGAACTGCGGAATAAAATTTTTGCCTAAACTTGCAAATCAGTATTTTTTAAATTTACACGTATATATTACAAGTTTGTTTTGTTTTGCAGATTGCATTGAAAAAAATATTTCATGCTCAAAATTGTACACTGATTTTGATGTTTTTCCATACATTTTCAATTTTTCTAGCGCATTGTTGCAGTTCCTGGAAACATACTGAATATTTGACTAATGAAATACAAATAACTGTAAATTGAAAGTGCGGGATTGGACAAAACTGTTACATTTAAGGCTGGTAGGGTACACATGAACGTCTTATGGATGGATGCAGACATGATAAATACCTTACTAGTATAACCTTGCTGAGCATTACGCTGCTTAACAAATTTTTTCGTACCACCTTTATACATGTGAATTTGCGTTGTTCGAAGAAAATTGGGACAAATTTTTTTGTACCCCTACAAAACTCATCAAAACGTTTCACTAAAAATTTTTTTCCCCCTTATTCATAACACAAGACAGAAATCGACTATGTAAGGATACAAATATACTTGTTAGGACATCAGAGAAGCTTAAGTTTAAGTCATTTACGGCTTCGTCGATCCGTTTCTCCAGAATTCTCAAATTTGTAGGTTGGGAGTCATCGTACAATCTATAACTCAGCATACTCCAAACTTTCTCGATAATATTTAGGTCAAGGCTTCGACTAGGCCACAGAAGTAACCGTTGAGTCAACTCCAACTTCTTCGAAAAAATCCATGGTCTTCTTAGAAAAATGGGCCCTGCAATTGTCCTGTTGTAAAATGAATCCATCAGGTAGGACATTCCGCATTAGGGATTGCAGTATTTCGCATTAATTCGATGTAAGTGTCAGAAGTTTTTTTTAGTTTCAATTTTTCGAGTCCGCATACTGTTGGCTTGGGACTTCGCTTTAGTTTTTGTCTGCAGTAGTCGTCCTTGATCATGTGCTGAACAGTTGATTTTGAAATTTTCAATTCGATTGCAATTTTCTTGTAAGAAAGGGCTTCACCATGTTTAATTTTGACCGAGCGCACAACTTCTTGAGAATGCATAGTGATTAATGTGACAATTCGTCATATGTTAGTAAACAAAATCCTTCACATCAATTGAATCTCTACTTACAATGTAATACTTAACAATAGTCCAAAAACGATCGGTATGAAAAAATGTGTCCCACTTTTATTCTAGAAAAGCTAATTTGCATGTATTAAAGTGGTACGAACAAATTTGTCCAGAGCTGTAATATCACAATTTTGCCATCATCTATTTTCAATTACATAGTATTACATTTCAATAATTTGGTGAATGTATGGAATAACTTCCGTAGTCATATATGATTAAGCCCCCCCCTCCTAACTATCTCAAAAGATAGCAATGCACCCCTGGTCGCAAGGCATAATTGATTCTTAGTTGTTACAAACTTCCTAGCATGCTGTTTCTTTATGTTCTGTTAATCAGGTTTGGAATAAGGTATCTCGTGATTTTGCTTATAAACCAAGTTCTTCAAATGAATAATGGAATGATCAATAAAGGATGTTATCTTTTCTTATTTGTTGCTATGTCATACTGCGCATACTGCATTTCAAATAATTGATACAAAATCGCTTTGAAATGTAGTAAAGTAAAATAAATCTTGATATCAACGAATTTACTTACCACAATTACAAATGAAGCATTGCTCAATATAAATATGAATCAGGGTTTACTGGTTTTCAGCCAAATTGAATGCATTTGTTTTTTGGAGGTATGCCTCTTCCTCAAATGACTTTCTGTTCGTTTTCACATTGGCAAAAAGTTTGGTTGCTGGTGGCACCTATTTTTATAAGATTTTCATGAAATTTTCAAATGATTGGAAGTTTTTTAAATTTGATACATTCATTATTTATAAAAAGCATTAAAATCATTTATTTTCAAGATTATCACCTAATAGCATATTTAAAAATATACTTGGAGCAACCAGGAAGTTTGTGACCTTCCATACTACATTTTACATATATATATATATATATATATGATGTAAATAATTGTTGTTTATTATGTTAATACTTTAGTCAATTATGAGTTGGTCAATAAAAATGTGCATTACTAGGTATAAATATTAGTTTCTGAAAGTCACATTGTGTCTCCAGTTTATTGCAGCGCAATGTATGGACATAACAAAAAAAATTTGTGCGACATCTACTTTGAAACTCAGCGTGGTAATTAAGAAGTACAGAACATTAAACAAATGAAGTACAGTTTTATCAGTAATGTACTAGACCTTACAAACATTTATTGTTAGGTAGAGTTGTTCATGGAAGTGAGGAAGTTTTTCTTTGATGTAACTTCTTCAGATTGACCAAGAACAACTACAATGTTGAACTTGTGCAAATGGTGTGGAAAAACAGAAACTACAATCAGCTTCTAAAGCACATATCTCTACTACCTCTTGCCTTTCTAAGAAGAAAGCCAGAAACATTTCTGAACGTCATAAAAATATATTTTGCAAAAACAAATTTGTAATTATATAAAATAGTCTCAGTTAGCGCCATTTACACTCTGCAGTACAAGGTCTTCTTGCGGAACCATTACAACGATACAATTATGATTTTTTATCTACAATCAATGTTGCAAACTTTTAGGTCGACTGTTTAAATGATAATGAAATTATTGAAATTTGTACCTTTACTGTAAATATTTTTTAATAATTAATTCTATTACGCAACTGCTGCTAATTAAATAGATTTTTAAATCAATATTACAATTTTAGTATTTTTATGCATTTTGAAATTGCACAAATAACTAATACATTATTAAAAAAATTCTAACAACATATTATCTACTAAAATAATTTCCATAAATGTAAGGTTTCAATGATTGCATGTTCTTGGAATTTGTCCTACAAATATCAAACCATCGAAATTGGAAATTCAATCAGTAATTCAAAATTTAGGTTTCGCCCTTTGATGTACGTTCTTTAAAAATCTTCAGAATGAACTTCAAAGATGAAAGAACAGTGGTCAGCGTCAACTATGGATTGCTCAGAAACATTAATTAAATTGCTACAATTTGTTGAGGAGTATATTTATACAAATGTACAAGCTCTTCTGCCATTTGCAGCTATTTGACAACATTCGACTGTTGAAGCAGAAAGATCTTTTCTTTTTTAAGATATTTTTTAAGAAGTCATATTTAAGATCGACCATGTCAGAAGAAAAACTTAGAGGGTCATTTGAATATATACATCAAAATAAAGAGATAGATATTGAAGGTATTATGCAATTTTAATGATTAAAAAACTCGAATGTTTCAAGAACTCCAATAATTTGCTGTTTGCTTATACCTTTATGCAATAATTTTAAATTTCTATATTTATTAATTTTGTGTAAAATTACACTTAATTAATGATGTACCGCCTAGAAAAAACCTTCTTGCGCCCTGAATAGTGTTCGAAAGTAGGACAAAAAAATTTTCAAAACTACCATACAATTTGCATGAATTTTGCATAGGGACTCTATTGGCATCCCAAACCCCATTGTGGGTTCTCTATATTGACCGAAATTCGCCCGTCGATTAAATATAGACGAGTAAACTAAATAGACTCTGATTTTCAACAAAGGCTTGATTTTCAAAAAAGACGTTAAGGACTAAAATGTCAAAGTTATCTAATAGACCAATAAGTATTTTGCCTAAGATTGGACTCATATTTGAAAGGATTACATTTTGGAATCTTTATCCCATCATAAGAAATTCTCTATCAAACAATCAATTTGGTTTTACCAATAAAAGATCAACTGTTGCACAATTATTATCATACTTAGATATTGTCTATAAAAAATTTGATGAAAATAAAGTCATATCTACATTATATATGGATTTTAGCAAAGCATTTGATAAAGTCCCACATGGAAAATTAATTGAAAAACTCCAATTATTCAAAATTGGTGGAAATTTTTTAAAATTATTAGCATCATACTTGAAAAATCGTCGACAAGTGGTAAAATTTCGTAATACCGTATCAGAGAGCTGTATTATTACAAGTGGTGTTCCACAGGGATCAATTTTAGCTCCAATACTATTTTTAGCTTTTATAAATGACTTACCAAATTGTTGTCAATCACTTTGCTACATTTTTGCTGATGATGTGAAGATTTCAAACAATAACTTTCAAGAATTAGTGGTTGATACTGAAAGAATTATAAAATGGGCTGCAACTAATAAAATGAAATTTAACTTCCACAAGTTTCATTTAATGAGTATCAATTCTTCATACATAGCGCATAAAATAGAAACTGAAAATCTTCAGATTGATACTTCCAAACATGTGAATGATTTAGGAGTTAATATATCGTATAATTTATCGTGGTCATATCATATTTTTCAGAGAATTAAAAAATCCAATATAACATTATTACAACTACGAAGAAATTTACCTTCAAGTCTACCATCGTCTACTAAATTTAAATTATT
>CABFPE010000567.1:85235-104551 GCA_900660155.1 Hofstenia miamia | reverse complement strand
AATTAGATAGTTTTTGAGCGATTAATATATACACAATCAACACGAGGAAGTTAGTACGTAACATTGTCTTGCAATAATGTGATTTGATTAAATTAGATAGTTTTTGAGCGATTAATATATACACAATCAACACGAGGAAGTTAGTACGTAACATTGTCTTGCAATAATGTGATTTCATTAAATTTGAGTACAGTCACCTCTCGCGAATCTGCGCATATTGAATCCACGGCAAAAGTGCGCAATTAAACGGAGGTGCGCAGATTCGCGGAGGCCATATTGTGTGTTTGTTTATTTGCTTTAGGGACTTTCCCATGTCATTGTAGATCTAAATTTGATTGCACTAATCATTGTTTATTTATTTAGTGGTGCAGTTATCATAATTGTAAGTCATTTGAGTTAGGCTGTGTCTGGTGCTGGAAAATATTTTGATGAATTAAAAACGACTTGTGAACATTTCAACGCTTGCTTTGCAAAGCAAGTGCCATGGAAGAGGATTCCAAACAAAAGAAAAAACGGCAGCTTACTATCAATGACATGTTTAGTAAAAAGGACAGAAATACTTAGATGTCATGTTTATTTTGATTGGTAGTCAATTTCTTGCTTTAAAAGCCTTTTTCTTTATCACTACTATCATGTTTTTCTTTTTATATTGTTCAGATATGTTGAGTAGCACTGACAGTTAAAATTATGTTTCTTTAAGCAACAGCAGCTTGACTTGTTCTAAGCTTTTTCTTTTGAATGACTGGAGCCTTTTCAAGAGCTAAAAAATTTATACAAAACAAGCATTTGAATGATATGAGAAATCTTAAAATTTTGATTAAAAACTTGAATCCAGAAAAAATCGTGAAAAAATGCGCAATTAAACGGAGGTGCGCATTTAAACGGGTGCGCAGATTCGCGAGAGGTTACTGTATATAAATATTATCCAATGCATAGCTTATCAAATGCATAGCATGAGCCAATCAGAACTACGAAATTACTAGTTTTGGATAACTCATTGTTTTGATTCACTGGATAATTGCGCAATTTGCGAATTTCTGAAATTTTCGCATTCAGTATTGTGCAATCATAGAGCATTCTATAATTAGGAGGAATTTTTGCTTAAATATAGACTTCATTTAAATAATTAAAATATTTAATTGACAGAAACTTTTTCAAATTCACATGAATTTTACTCTAAATAAATAATGAAAAATATTGCTTTTTAACTTCTTTTAATTAATTAGAATATAATTACATTACTACAGGTGCTGTAATATGATTAATAATTATCTTAAAAAGAAGATAAAGTGCAATGTAACTAAGTAGAAATGATGAAAAAATGTAAGTATTAGGTAGAGAGAATAAAGTGGCTGCAGGTTTTTAACCCATGATCGCAAAATCTTGAAGTTCTAAAACGACTTTTTTATATAAAAATCATCAGAAAAGTGTAAAAAGTTATAAAAAAATGGTCATTTTAGAGCTTGTTCTAAAAAATGGGGTTAAAAGTGAAGCAAATGATAAAAAAAATTTAAGTATTAGGTAGAATTTTTGAAAAATATAATGCAAAAATATTGAAACTTTAAATGCTTGACACAGAATTCAGCACATATTTTGCCAAAACATATGTTGGCACAAAATTTTACCAGTGTAAGGGTTTTAATATGTTAGAATTTTATATATATATATATGTTGGATTTTATATTAATTGTTGTATTTACATGTAAGAAATGACTTTGAGATATGTATTGCAAATTCAGTGAAATTTCAATTTTTTGGAGTGTGTATATGTATATATAAAGAGTAAAATTGCTGTTTTATGAAATGATAGAAATTGTAAAATTTTTTGTAGCCAGGTAAATGTCATTATAGCTTTCTTGAGAGCATTTACAGGAAGTGAATATAATAAAACCCCCAAAGATTATCCTTGTTGAAGTTATTAGCCAAGTTTGATTATATGCCATAAACTTAAACTTGCTGATTCTTGTTAGTTCAAAAGTTAGGCAATTAAAATTTTGCCACTTGAGGCAAATCCTAAATACATGAATTTGTTAACTAAGAACATATGATCAGAATTTTTAGATAGATCAATTCATGTTGTTCCTACATATTCAATATTTTAAAGCAATTTCGCTAGGATTGATTTTGTAAATTAGGGTTTTTTACGAAATCCAAATTGTATTTCAACAAAAAGTGAAATTCAATATATAGTAGACCAGACCACGATGAACCAAACAAGGGGCTAATCCGACAGTGTACGCATTTTAATGTTTACAAGAGAATTTTGAAAAAAATTCGGAGACATGTCAACTGAGGATTATTAAGACAATTGAAAATAATGTTAAATTAGTGCATTAAATTTTAAAAGATTGGCTCAATGATTGCTAATTACAGTTTGCAGTAAAAATTGTTAGAGGGCAGATAAGTGCAAAACATTATTCAATTTCTCATACCTTTCACTGTGTAAATAGAAAAGAGTAACTCTTTGATGCTATAAATTTATGTTGCTAATGGATATTATATTATCTTATTAATGTTATTGAAATTATTTGGTAGCCACTTAAGATTTAGTTTGTTATTTTTGGAATGAATTTAACATAGGTGCACAATTCGTCCCAAGGACACTAGTAAACCTGATTATTTTTAAAAAATATTTATTAGCTTATCACAATACAACACAAAAATGTCATAAACTTTACCACACTTAGAATTATGGTATTGTTTGTCTTAGTGTTAAACATGTATATGAATATAACTTAAATAAAACTACAATTGAGGATTTTCTATAATGAGCATGTTTTGAATTCATAACAGCGCAGTCAAATTTTTTTAAGCAGCAGAATACAATTCTTTCTGAATTTAAATGCATTGGATGTCTAAGCTGCTGAAATTTTGAAATTCAAAATTCTTATAACTACCGCAACAGCTTTTCTTGTAAAATGTCTTTTTAGTGATGAAGCATCATAAATTTAGTAATCTATAGTTCAAAAATTCAGACTAATAAAAGCAATGAACAAATATTTGATTAATTCTATGTTTTCTATGAAACGATTTTTGCAGCCCAAACTTTCAGTAAGATTTTAGACAACTTGTTATCACACAGTGTCGTTTAGAAAATCTAAGATCAACAAAAAAAATAAAACAAAAAATATGTCCAGGTAATGGACGTTTGGCAAAAGTTTAAGTCCAACCTGAGCTGTCTGAATCTGACTCGTCTCATTTTAGATTTATTTAGATCATCCAAACTAATAAAGTTCCTTAATTTTTTTTTGCTAGATCAATGTTATGGGTAAGCTAAAAAATTTTATGATAAAAAATAATTCAAACTGAAACTAAATAACTTGAATTCTTAGAATAATATAAATAACTAAGTGTTTGAAATTTAAACATTTAAAAATCTAAGTATTATTTTGCATTACATTGCTTGTAGTTTTATAAAATTCACTGCATTTGTGTTGATTTGTATGCACTCTGTCGTATAGAATAAGAATAAGAAAGTCATTAAGTGTTTGACAATTGCAGAACTGATAACTTATTAGATAGCGTCATAAAATTATACACTAGAATAAAGCATGCGTAGGTTGCGGCATTATTACAATATAATTAGTTATGTGAAATAGTGTAATCACTATTATAATATTTAAATCCCAGTCAAGATTTTCCCGATAGTGCTCATAGCACTATTAATAAATGAGCGTTTCAAAATATTTTCATGAAATTCGGAAACGATTCAATTGTAAGACGGTAATTCATTAATTATCTTAAAGAAGTTTACTAAGTTATTAATAATGATTAGATGTCTTGGGCGAAGGGTAGTTGCAGTAATGTAATCTTTCGTTTTGCTAGAGTTTTTTGACACACTTTCAGAGCCGATTTAAACTGGGTTTCCAGTTTGTTTAGAAAAGATTCATTTATATTTGTGAATAGCACGTTAGCAAAGCTAAGATGACTGAGAAAATATGCATGAAACATTTTGATTACTGCAGTGGGTGGAAGGAAATTCGTCTGCAATGTAAGAAATGCTTTTGATGCCCATAACCAACCTTTCCACTATGACATTTATTTGTGCTTTGAATTGTAACTTTGATATTAAGAGTGCAATTTATTGTGTTTAGAGCTTTACTAGAAGGTTGCATTATGCAAAATTCGGTTTTCTTTACGTTAATAATCAGTTTCTGTATACTAAATTACTTACACATCTTAATAAAACTTAATTCAATAGTTTTTACAGCTGTATCAATCGATTTATGGCTACTAAAAGTAGAGGTATCATCAGCATGTTGAATCAAGTTGCAGTTTGTAGCTTTACACATGTCATTAACGTATAACCTAAACAGCAGTGGTCCTAGAATCGTTCCTTGGAGAACCCCATTCTTAATTTCTAGCCAATTTGAAAAAAACTTTATTAATTTTAATGCACTGACGTCTATTATTTAGGTAGCTAGTTAATGTTTTGCTGTTATGAGAAAAGCCAAGAGTCGCTAGTTTTTTTTAGTAAAATGTCATGATTAATATTAATTCAATATTTCTTAATTGTTTCGCCCATTTTTTGCAATTTCTTATCAAAATCCGGCCTGGTTCGGTCTGACCCAGTCTGGTCTAACCCAAGCTCACAATTACTCCTTCCTCCCCATTTCCACAACCCCTAAAATGGTGATTTTTTCTATTATTTTGTTAATTATCTATTTTACATTTAAATTACGGCGATATGTTTTTAATAAGCCAATTTTCTTCCCCATTCTAATGCTGCTTTTCTAATACTTCACACAACCTTTCTTCAACCTATCATTACTTTCCTATAAGGTTACTCAATAATAAAAAAGCATTGCACTATCAGCAGGGTTACAAACTATTTAGGACGATACTTCCTTTTACAAGTTTCATTTCTCTGACATTTTTAACTGTTTTATATATTACTAGCAAATCTTCTGATAATTTCGGGAATAGAACCTAACCCAGGCCTACATCAAATTCTCGATTTTGATCAGTATATCAAAACTATAAACAAAACATCTGGCTTTAAGTATATACATAAAAACTTTCAAAATTTATCAGATAAAAACATGGAATATCGAAACTTAGTAAATAAATTAGGGGAAGATATCCATTACACGAAATATTTTCTTGCTTCGAAAAATTTCTGTCCCGCGATTGCGTACGAAAATTGATTTCACGTGCTATCTTAATTCATGGCATAAAAATATTTTTAGCGATTGCTCTAAATTAGCATGCATTTTTCTATGGTCAGGAAATCTTTCTGAATCACGAAGCATTGTAGGGCTGCAATTTTTTAAAGGAAATATTTGATAGATTTTGGGGCAATTGGGACTTTATAGGCCCCATACATTTTACTGACACATCTAAAAAAATTTTTGGTTGGCATAAACTATAGAACAAATTATTTTTCCGGACTTATTCTAATGGAATCTGATTACATGTTATAAAGAGGTTCTAAATTGATTCATTTCATGTCAATTACTCACTACGATTTTAGGGATAACATATTTTTCTCAATAGTTGATGAGACTGTATTGTAGCATTGGCAGCTACTGTTTTCTAGTATCGGCCAGCTCACACGCTTTTCGTGTTTACTAGTGACTAGTTGTATGCATATTTGTACCCATTTTGGTACTCCTGACCCTTTGATGAATCCAAATTTACTGTTTTTCGAATGGATAGATCCCACGTGTTCCACTTCAATAAGAGAAAAGGAGGAGGTGTTCTATCATTAATACCAAAAAAATTAAAACCCACAGTTAGGCTAGATATTGCTACTAAAAACACTTTTGATAGAAATACGAAGTCCTTCTTCCAAAAACAAAAAACAACTTATTAATATTTCTTACTATCCACACAAGCATTTTTCAAGCGTTTTTTCAAACAATTTGAAAAAGAAATCACAAAAGCATTAAAGGTAAACAATGATATTATTATGATGATAGACTGGAACCTTAACTTCTTGGACAGTAAAGATATATCTAAAATATTAAATTTTTTATCAACTTTTAACTTGAAAATATAGTTAACAGTGACACCCCATAAAAATGTGTTCAACAAAATAAAACCTTGATTGATATTTCTTCATCTCTAAAGGACCAACTGGAACGAAACGACCCATACGCTAAAAAAAGCGAAAAATAGTACAGAAAGAAAATTGAATTTATATGTTTTTAATTTTAACATAAACAAAACGCTCAAAATTGATAAAACTGATGACGAAACACAAAGTGTATGATAGTTTTTAGTCCCTAATTGTTGGACGAACAGGGTCTGCACAGCTGAACTCGATGATTTCCACATACACTTTTCTTACAACTAGCACATATTTCGACTGTTTTGTTGTCGCATTTTGCAACTGCACATCTTGCTCGTTTTTTAGCCCTGTGGGTTGCTTTGTTCGACCGCGCCACTGCATGTCTCTCTTTTAAAATTTCCTAATTGTTCTGCCACATGTAGGATAAAGCCTTTGCGTGTAATATTGGAGCTAGTAGTTTCTTTGAACAACAATCATTAAATCAAAGCAGCTTTGTCCAGTAAATCATAAAAAACTCCGATTGGCCAGGCGCCTTGTTGCACCTTTGTTGTACTGTAATGCCTCAACATTGAGTCCACAACATCAACCCCTACTTTAGAATGGTTGTACATTTCAATGATTTCAGGTTTTTTCTTCGCAGAGTTTAAATTGCCTGTAGGGTTATCGTGCATTGTAGAAAACAGTATCACTTTACGGTTTGGCTTACACTGATATGAAACAGCAACGAGTTTAGTGTTGTCCGAAAACTTAAAAAAATCGGATGCGTAAAGTTCTTTTTTCTTCAGCATTTCTTTGCAGAGATCTTTCGAATTCAGTCTCACTGTGCCCACGTAAGTAGTCTTCTTGGACAATAAGTATTGTATGGTCGACGTATTCGTAAAAAAATTATCAGCTGTCACATTTAATTTTAATTTCAAGAAAGGTTCCATAAGGTCCTTTACCACTGACTCACAAAGGCGGCCAATTCTTTGTTCTTTACCCGTGTATGGAATGTAGTTTAGTATATACTTTGTTTTGCAGTCGACCAAAGCCTAAAAATTTATTCCAAACTTATCTGGTTTTGTTTTTATAAACTGAATGAATGAACATCTATTTTTCATGGGGAGTAATTGCTCGTCAATAGTCAAATTCCAGTTGGGGCTATAGGAAGCAATGCAGTTTTCCACAAATCTATTTGTTAAATCTCGAATATGAATGAACTTATCGGTATTTAAGCGTTCAGAACGTCTGTTTGGAGTGTTAAACCTCAAGTGTTTCAAAATATCAACGAAGAGATTGCGAGGCATAACTCCCCGAACTATTGGTATGCCAAAAGCCGAAAACCACATAGATTTTGAAGATAAATTGCGAAATCCCAATATACCCCGTATATATAGAACAGCTATAAATCTTTCAAACTCAGTTTTTGATTCCAGTTTGGCTCTCTCCTTTCAGTAGCCCAAGTAACTGAATTGCTAACAATATCATGAAGCATTTTTTCTGTCACCAAGCATTTCCAAGCAGACACTTCATCTGTTATTTTTTGCCGTATAAAATTTTTAGGACCTGGCGGAGTAATTACAACGTTACGTGTTGGTGTCATAACTGCGGAGAATGACTCGTTGGGTAAACAAACAAAGTCACTTAAGTCCATGATACACGAACAACTTTTGTCGCCAATTTTTGTTGGCCAACGAAAATCGTTCGTGTAGCACCCCTCTTCCACAACAAAAATTGGACAATAAAAATTGTTCGTGTAGAACCCCTTCCGCCAACTTTAGTCGTGAAGTAATTAAATGACAAAAGTTGTTCGTGTAGCAGGGTGCTCCGACCAACTTTTTGTCGGAGAAATAATTCTCCAACTTTCTAGTAATTATCACCTTGAAAGATAAATAAACAATTTTAAGCTATAATTTCAATCGTTTTCAGAGTTCATTTCGGACTGTAAAATTTAAAATTAGCTAGGTTTATAGAATTAATAATCATGATTTGTACATTTTTATGTTAAAATAAACACATATCACTATGTAGGCATTTCTTTTGTATACTTGCGTATCAGTATTAAATTAAAACAATTAACTCATCAAAAAGAATCCTTTGTTGTAAACAAAAACATTTAAACTTTCCGAGTCATAAAATAGTGATTAGATTGGGAAGTCGATCACAGTGTAGCTTTGCGAACTCAAGTATTGTTTAAACAGTGCAGGCAATTATGATGTTTGGTTTAATTTCAAAGTAACAGCATCATTCGTGCACAGTGATAATCTGCTCTCCAATGAAAATGCGCATCGACGCAGGTTACATACCATTCTGTAGGCCGCGAAAGCTCAATAACAATCGTGATTTCATTAATATATGCAATCAGTATGAGGAAGTTATTACATTTTTTTGTATCCAGCGCCTTGTAGATATTTTAAAATTTTATATCCAAAGCCCGCATATATATATATATATATATATATATATATATATATTGAATTCTGCTTTCATAATGTTAGAATAATAAATATTAATTTGTAATGAATGAAGATCTTTAACAGCAAACATGTGATTTATATACTTTATAATTTTAGTGAAGCCCAATATGAATTTAGACAACAAAGGAATAATGTTGTTACTGCTGGCTAGCAGATATAAAAATCCAACATTTACAGCTTGCACAATCAGTAAATTGTTTCAAATCAAAAGAAGGGAAATGCGCGCTATAATTATACAATTTGCCGCTCAAATTCAAGGCCATTATTACTATCACTCATTTAGGAATGTATCCAAGCACGCATTTCATCAGACATTGAAACAATTTTGTTTCATAATAAATACATTAAAAATAACATAAAATAGCTTGTTGCTGCTGTATATTCCAATAATTTAATATTGAAAAATATTTTAATATTTTAGTTCAACTGTTATGTTAAATGAGCAATATTAATATTTCATATTTTAAATATTTCTGCATATTCGGATATTCTTGTAATTCTTCTTAAATATTTTATACTGAAGTAACTGAAATATAAAAAGTTGTTATAACGCTATGCTACACGAACAACTTTTATCATCAATTTTTGTCGCCAACTAAAATCGTTAGTGTAGCATCCCCTCCCCAAATTTTGTCTAAAACTAAATGTCTAAAGTTGTTCGTGTAGCATACCAAATTAACAACAAAAGTTGGCGACAAAAGTTGTTCGTTCGGACGACAAAAATCGCCGACAAAAGTTGTTCGTGTAGCATGGGCTTTAGCTATCCGTGCTTGCTAGAGATTTAAACAGTTAAAAACTATAAAGGACACGTCCCCACAACGAGCGCGCGATATTATTTAAAATTTTAGAAACTAAGGCGCGCGTCCCCACATAACGCGTGCGATATTTTTTGACACTGCTGTTTCAACTAGAGATATTGGGTCCATCCAATTTTTTCGAAAAGAAATGCAGTAGGTTAATACCATTGGCTATATAAAGTTGGAAATTGCTCCAGAAAAGTATTACGAATGTATGCGGATGAAGAGGACAACATTTTTAAAATTACTCTCAAATGACAAAGTTAGAAATCACTAAGCAATCAAATCTACAAATTACCCAATGTTCCCTATAACTAATATAAGTTTACAAAAAAACAATTCGTAATTCAATTTCAACAATCCATCATACCGTAATTATACTGTTTTAATAGAGGATAAAATTCAATTGTGCTGTTATCCTGATTTTATCTTTATTTTAAAATTAACATTTTATACTGTCCTGTTTTTATCCTTCCTGAACTCAACTCTATTTAACATTGAAGTTCGAGTGGGACAATATTAAGAATATAAATATAAATGTCTTGTTTCACTTAGGACTGGAAATTTAAAAAGAACTATTAAAAGGCGATTAATTTAAAGAACCCATTAATCGCAAATTAATCGGTTAATCTGTTTCAGGTTCAGGAAATTCTGGTTTTCTAGCCAAATGTATGACCATATTTCTAATCTTTTCAACAGATTGCTTAAAAATTATATAAATATACTAGAAAATCTGTTAACAATTCTGTTCTATTATTGTAATAATTAAACGCATTCGTTAGCTAGCACATTCAGAGCTGTCATTAGGGTTGTCCATATTTTGGTAATGTTTGAAAAGTTGAATTTTAACAAACCTGATGTGGTGCACTTTTCCTTAGAAATAATTGTGCAAACAAAATTTAAAAATCGGTTGAATTTAGATCCCTGTCAAAAGCGATGAAGTTTTCTCGTAAATTTGCAATAGTTAGGGGAATTCATTTGCCTTATATAAAGTATTTTCATTTTTGCGTTATTTCCAACAATTAGAAATCCAGTCGACAAAATATAATTGATAAAATATCTAGGAATTTTCATGGATTTATTACATCATTGATTACGTCACTAAGGCTATATCAAGCCTGTCAAACTAATTTTGCAAATATTGAATAAATTTGAATGCATATAAGTAAACATTTAATTAGTGGCACTTTATTATTAATGTATGACGTTGCAATTTAAATTAGCATTTTTATTTTTTACTTTACATCTGCAAATATGGCAGAGATATTTTATGTTCAAATGCTTAATTATTGCAGTGGATTTTTCATCATTAATTGTTTGATTTTATTAAGCCTATTAACCTATGAGAAATACAATGGCATAGCTCAATACGAAAAAACATTTAAAATTAAACATTTTGGAAATGGGTTTTCCCAAATACCATGGTGATGTCATTCAAGACCTAATGCCTTTCTGAAAACTCTTAAGACGCTTTTTCAATGATAATTTAACTGTTTTAGCCTCGAGGTGTAAAAACGCGAAAATGTAATACATTACATATTTGGTAACAGGCCGCCTCTAACTATGACCATTTTTAGTGCGAGATCTACATCTAAAATTTAATCCATATGAACTTTCTAAACATGAGCAAAATATGGAAAACCCTACTGGAGATGGATCAGTGACCCAGTGCAATTTCGGAATGGGTCATGGGTCACACACATTTATCATGACTAACATTCCGATATTGATTTATGTTTGTGTTTATTAAAATCCGTCTTTTCAGTTTACATAGTTAGAAACCATATTCCATTAGGAAAAAAATATATATTTTTTCAATGTGAAATGTAGTTACGAACAAGGTGTTACATGAAACGATGGATCATTTAAGGACACCAGAAGCATGGGTCATGACTGACGGGTCGCGTGAGTCAGCTTTGAGCCCATTTTCAAACGACGAAATAAATTGTTCAATTTCTGCTAGCGATACAGAAAGATCAGCGTTTGCTTTTTTTTAAAGGAGAAATGCCTAAATGGGCCGTTAATTCTGAGTGATTTTTTTCAAAAGCATCATTTTTTCAAAAAATCGAAAAACCCCACTTGGTTGCGATTCATTCGTCCGAGATCTTTGGCATTATAAAATACAATTTTTGCCTATATCTTCTGAAAATGAACCAAGTTAAGCAAGAAATCTGTTAAACACATTGTTTAAATAAATATAACCTAGTTTCTGTTTCTTTTAAGCTCAATAATATGGTCAACACAGTTTGTATACCTGTTTTACAGATTCATGCTGATCTGCGTTGTTGGGAGAAATCTTTATAAACCTGTATTTAATAGCGTATAATTTTGATTGCATAGCAATGTTAGAAAAGATACGTACATTATATACTAGAACGGATCGAAAAAAACAATTAATTGAAATTTTATGGCAGTGTTATTTTTGCATGTATTATGATTCGAACCAAGCAAAAACATCAAAAAGAACTAATTTAAATGTATGCTTGCTATCGCGCCTAATCAGAAGAATAATGCACGGTATAAACCTGTTGAATTGTATATATTTGTATTGTTTTTAAGTAGTTAAGGACCTCAATAATACTTTATTTAGATCTGTCTACAATTTTTATTCAAAAAGATTGCAGAAATTTTGGTTTTGAGTCGAGTTTGGTACCTTACAACGGGAGCTTTGCTTAATTTTTACATTAGAAGAACGATTTTCCTGCAACTTTGTTTGCATTTGAACGGCTGTTGTGTCTTTAACACAATGTTCGACCATCTTGGAGTGACACTTTTACCCGTTAATCTGCAGGGGGGGCATGAATCAGTTTCCTAAGCGAAATTTCTGGCATTCATAACCAATGGAGGCTCTTCCACCACTTCAGATTCCCAAAAAATCATTTTTGCCAATGTGTAGCTTCAAAGTTTAATCTTGGTACCAAGAAATCGCGCTTGCTTTCTACTGGAGTATAAATTTACCGAATATCCATGATGGTTTTTTTTATGGCATCCCTACGTTGTCAGAGGCTAATATTGATAGCAAAATCTTTTCGGTGTGAGCAAAATAGGCATTGTTTTGCAAACACGTTGAACAATAGATATATTTGTCTGTTGTGATTTATATTTTTTCAAACCGTTTGTCTTTGTTGCGATCTATTTGTGCCTTTGTTGTGATAGACAATTTTCTTCCAGAAAAGCGATGATTAGTTTCGCACCAGAGATGAATATAGGCCGAACATATTAGCCACGCCTAATTAAACTAATGCTAATTCAGCCCATAGGTGTAAACCGGTCGGGTCAACCGGCGTGACCGGCACCGGTCAGACCGGCGCCGGTCGGGTCGGGTCGAAATTTTATGACCGGCCGGTTTGAACCGGTCGAAAACCGGTCAAATAAAAATAAATTATGCCACTTTGCAGCTGGTCACAACTAAATTTTTCTAAATTATAGTAATAAACTAGGCTTTGGTTTGGGAAAATCAATTTTATTTTAAAACAAATAGCATAATAAAATAATAGTTTGTATTATATACATGTTTGAAAACTGAAGACTTAGATTTGCCGCTATTGCAAGCAAATTTCAATTTAACAATCACAAGTCGTGCATGGCGGGATTCCACTTTCCTATGAACTAATTCCACTTATTGTCTAAAATAGCATTTATTTACCCGCCAAAGCAACATCATTATATGACTTTGCTTATTATTAAGTTTATGAATTTATATAAGAAAGTTGGGAGTGGGTATAATTGTAGACTATTTTAGCGGCTGAAACAGTTAGTAGCAGTAAACCAGACAAGCTCATACTGTGTCATGCGCACAACACGCAGCCCTGGTTGAACGTATTAATGAGCCTGCTATTGCAAAGGGGGCTCATTAATGCTAGACAAAAGCTGTGGAATATGAGCATTAGTTTACTAATGCTTACGGCCAACGAGAAACATAGTTTCTTAGTCAGCCTTAAGAATGGCTGCATACGGTTAGGTGAGACATGTAGTTATTGTATTTAAGTTCATGTAGTTAAAACATATTTCTTGTTGCAATTTGAATTGAGCTAAGACGGCTAATTATATAAATTAGAATAAAATAATAAGATTTACACGTTTATGACAACACTTTTAACTCACTTTATTTCCTTGTTTGTGAGGTTTATGTAATTATTTAGGTATACCTTTAGACGGGTCGGATCAAATCGCAGGTTATTGTTGAACAGGTCGGGTCATTATTACACGGGACAGGTCTGGTCACGGTTCAAAAACGAAATGCATTTCCCAATCTTATGTACTCAAGAAACATCAACTGAAATTAAAAAGCAATTGTAATGCTCACAAATTTTCAGTTTTCAAAACAATTTCAAATGTTTAAAGCATAATAATATGTGTTCCACCTTCATTTATTTTATCGTATTTAGTGTACTATAATGTCAGGGGAATTAACAGCAAATGAGCTTACTTCAAAAATCCGTGCATCCCCATCAACATACAAACTTGTTGTTAACTCAAAAGATAAAGCTAATATCTGGAAGGACTTTAAACTTGTTGCTTTTGTTAACGATGATGGTAATCTTAATATTCTTAAGGGCTGGTGTTGTTGTATTTACGGTGGGAAATGTTATCGTACTCACTCTGTTGAAGGACACATAGACAAATGCAAACCGAAATCATCTAAATCCAAAAGTTCGGAATCTATTTCACAGTACGTATATCGTAAAGTTCATCTTGATCAGACATATCAAACAAGGTTAAAAACAGCTGAATCCAAGTTTGTTATTAGCGGTTTACATGGTTTTCGTGCAGTTGAAGACAATGGATTGTTATGCTTAGCACAAACATGTATTGAAATTGGAGCTAAATTTGGAAATGTAAACGTTAGAGACATTTGGTATGGTCGAAATACCATTCGAAGTAATGTGGTTAAAGCCTTTGATGATTTACAGACAAAGCTAAAGGAGATAGTTTCTCACCACTCTAAGGAAGGAGAGTTAGCGGCAACCACAGATCTTTGGACAGATGATTATGTCAAGCGATCTTATCTTGACTTCACAGTCTTTTGGGTAAGTGAATCGTGGGAACTGAAGCATCAAGCTCTATGCTGCAAATTTTTTGAGGATGATAGAAAAACAGCTGCAAATATTGAAAAAGAGTTAATGGATATATTTACCTGCTTTGGTATGGTCATCAGCGACACGCCTGTTACTACTGATGCTGGGAGCAATTTTGTGTGTGCTCTTGCACAACAGCTGCGCTACCAGTGCATAGCCCATCGGTTATCAACAGTGCTCAGCGATGCATGGCACGATTGTATCAATCACTTGTCATCTTTTAAGGCTTTTGATAGTTCTGTTCGTGATTTACTAGCATATGTCCATCATACAAGTGGTATCCAGGATAAATTGCCTATCACGCTAAAAAAGTACAGTGATACTCGACCTTGGAGGGGTTATTATAATGTTCATAATTCGCTTTATGTCTCATATGAAAAACTACGGCAAGCTCTTGAACAAAGAGATGAACTACATCGAATTATGGGAATATCGCCGGAATTGTTGAAACAAATTGTAACTTTTTTTAAGCAGTTTAACTCAGTGTATGATCGACTTGAAGCTGCCTTAGAGCCTAATTTACAGTACGTTGTACCTACTTACTATCTCATTGTGAACAATTTTTGTGAAGCATCTAGTGAAGATTTAGCCCCAGTGAAATTTATGAAGCAATGTGTCATTCAAGGAGTAAACAACAAATACTGGTCATCTACGACAGATCTCCACATATTGGCCTGTGCTTTGGATCCAACATTCCGTCACTTTTCATTTATTAATGTAACCACAGATAAAATGGACTTTATTGCTAAATGTAAAAATGCACTTACTGCATTTTTTAATTTTTTTGAACAACGTTATTGCAATACAGATGAGCCATCTCAAAAAAGAGCCCATTTTGATGTAGCAGCAGATGATCCGTTTCAAGCTTTGCGAAACGTCAGTAGTAGACCGCCCATGTCAGGTGAATCATCTACCAGTAGAACATTATTTATTGCAGATGTTCACAAAGAGTTTGACAATTACCTTTCCAACTCATTTGAAACTGGTGATTTTAAAAAATCAAATCCACTATCCTTCTGGAGAAAGAAAGTTTTGGAATTTCCACTACTTTCCGCAATTGCGCGAAAAGTTTTTGTCGTTCAGGCTGCTAGCGCTGAATCAGAGCGACATTTCTCTGCAGCAGGGCGAATTGTCACATGTGACCGAGCACGACTCACAAGTGACGTTGTAGAGTCACTCGTTGTAATGAAGGAGGCAATGGAAAACAATATATATTAGCATTATCTAGCCCTATACACACTCATTTTGTTTTTAAATACATTTTTGATACATACTCTTTTTTGCTTTGAAATATATAGTTATTATATTCTTGAATATATTTAATTAGATTTAGATAAATTGGAATGCCGGTCAACCGGTTTCAATTAGTGCCGGTACCGGTCGGGTCGGGTCAGCAATTTCTCGACCGGTTTACACCTATGATTCAGCCCACTTAGGCACACTTATATGATTTTTGCAAAGAAAATAATCAATTCTTCGGTGTGCTAAATAAATGTTTGGCATATTAGATATTTAAAACGCAATTGAAAACCTCAATTAAGCTTTGGAAGAGTATGAGATGCTCAATACACATTTTATTTTTGAACACATTCAAGTCAGTTATTTTTATATGTCTGCCTATATTTTTACGCCTTCAATTTTGCAATCCATCTTCTCACAGTATTCACACTACAGCCGTTGGCTCTTGCTAATGCAAGCCAAGCTTTGAGATTTCGGCCAGATTTGATAACGCAGGGTTTCGCTACAATTGGTGCATTGTAATAACTTCTAAGTTCCGCATTTTCTGTACTTCCCTCAACCAACTGAGATAAAGGAATATCAGACCACAGCTATAATATAAATATATTGTTCTTGTTTAAAGCTTGAATGTGTTAGATTACAATTTTATTGGCTTACTCTAATAACAGATGGCGTTATATTTCAAATTGAATGGAGTAATTCTTAACTTGAATACCTTAGTTTTTATATCGATTGGTGGAGGATGTAGTTAATTACTGAATAGAAAATCTGTATTTATTAGTCAAAATGTTAAAAAACCTATCAGAAACCATTCTTTAATGCAGGATATCAATTACTTACAAAAGGAGAATCCCAAGATTTTTCAAAAGTTGTAGCTAGATTATTATCTTAACATAAGCGTTCATTTGAGAACAACAAAATCGAGAATATTAGTGAAAATACCAATTTCACTGTAAAATACATTAAATTGTAGAATGCCAATATAAATATACGAATGCATTTTGAGGCGATAAAGCTCGTTTCAACTTCACACACCGACAGCACAATTTTATGCTTCAGAAATTTAATTCGGTAGATACAAACGCTATAAAATTGAAACCCTTTGTACATTACGTAGCACTATAAAATTGAAACGCTTTGTAAATAAACATTTCTCAAAATGGCCGAGAATTTGCAAGGAAAACAAAAACCATTGCGCTTTACTTCCTGAGTCAATATTTAGTTAATCACCACACTGTCATATAATAGCGACAAACATTTTCTAGTGCATTCAAGAAAAGCAATGGCAGATTCTAAGCTCTACTACTTCAATACCAGAGGCCGCGCAGAATTAATCCGCTTACTTTATGCGCTCAAGGACGTCAAATTTGAAGATGTTAGGTTCGATGACACAAATAAATTCGAAGATTTCAAGCCTAAAACGCCCTTTGGTTCTGTTCCTGTTTTAGAGGTAAATGGCGTGTTTTACGCCCAATCGATGGCTATTGCACGCTATGTAGCCAGGGAGCTTGGATTAATGGGAAGCAGTTCTCTTCAAACTCTTAAAGTCGATATGATTGTTGATGCAATAACTGTAGATATATTTCCTCTTTTGAAAGACATCATCTGGGGTGCAACTGATGAAATCAAAGCTGCTGCTAAAACAAAGGCAGGTGAAGTTTCAAAGAAGACGTTCACAGCATTGGAAAACCTAGTATCTGGAGATTACTTTCTTGGCTCAGAAGTTAGTCTGGCAGATATCATAATATTCACGTTCGCTATTGAAGCAATGCCGGTACTGGGACTAGCGATCGACGACTATCCCAAACTTGCGAAGATTGTAGCGGCCTTACAAGAAAATGAAAATCTCAAGAATTATATTGCAAATCGCCCTGCAACACCAATGTAAATGTTTATTCCAATAAAATCCCAAGTATTGTTTAACTAATTTAGAACATTGATATTAATTATAAAACTATTGATATTTTAATATGTGAAGTACGTCATTCTATTACTGTTTCCTGTCAAAATTCAAAATATGATAACTAGGCTAAATGACAACTAAATTATCTACTTCTCATTTCCTTCAAAACAAGGTCCGAGCTAATAGGAATACAAATGTGTGCAATTTTCTGTGAAATGTGAACAATATTTACTTCAATCCAGTAGCGGATCCAGATTTTCACACAAATGCATACATAATTACATATACTAAAAATAAATGTATTTTATAATCTATGTAAATTAGCACATAACATAGAATTGAAATATTTATAAAGCTAATTCTTTATTTTCTAAAATTGCAGTTCTATTTAAATTTACACCGGAGGCCATTTATGGGGTTCAATGTGAAGATTGTGAGCAATCCTACGCCGGAGAGACCCACAGACACTTTGGTACACAAATTAATGAACATCTTTCAGGACATTTAAAATCAGAAATATACCAACATCAGCATCCAATTGAAGAAGAAAATTTTGAAATACTAAATGATAAATTAATTATCCAATAATTGCTGAATCACTAATCATAAAGAAACAAATGAGCCTTTGTGATTGAGATCAACAAAACGAGTCGCATGTCAAGCTTAGCAATTTAGAAATTCAAGCCACGGATAATATCTTCTATTGCTGTTCATGTCATTCAGTTATGCATTGGACGACAAAATTACACTGGGTTTTCTGATCTTGTGCTGAAAGTTCTCGATGATGTGAGGAGCAATATAATTCTTTTTTGCAATATGTGTAAAAAATCATGGACTCAAATAATGGTTATTGCTGATATTGGAAGCTCAGTTGTATGATAATAAAATTGAATCGATTAATGGAAATATTGAATTGCTTGGCAAGGCTATGGATACGCAGGCCAAACGCATTAATGAAAAATTGTTGCCGTCATGAAACAAAATAGTAACGAAAATAAGCAAATCCTGAATGCTGGCATTAATCAAATGCTATACATTGAGAATCTGTGTGAATCACAGTGGTGACAACTATTTGAAAAAAGAGGAACAATCAATAAAGAAAACTCTCACACACACATTCACACAAATCTTGGTAAAATCACTAACATTGATCGAATCGGTAAGCTTGGTTCATCCCAAACGAGACCTAAAACGAATGTGATAATGCTACAAATTTTATCGTTCAATTCAAAAAGTAACGCATTCAAATGAAAACATAAGTCATTCCACTTTAAATAAATATCAAAATATGGCTTTATTAAAAAATTGCAATTAAGAAACAAAACAAACTATACACTAATACAATTTGAATTTTATTCACCATACAGTAAATCATCTCCAGCCATAACTCTTGCGTATTGCCGTTGTACATGCTGAACGAATTGCATAAATAGGGTCATTTCATATATGATTAAATCTTCAAAAATACCTTTCACTTGATTCAGTCTATGACTCATAAGAATCATATCAGTTTGTGGATATTCTAGTATTTGGGCCTAACTGCATTGAGCTTCTCGGTCCTCGATTTGAAAGAGCACCAAAAATTTAAATCTGTGCTAAAGGTGCACTGTACATTTGGGCCTTTGGAATTTGGCAACATTGGCCTGAAATCAACTTTCTCTAAAGCCCTTTGCAAAACATTAAAATTACTTTCATCCTGGTAATAGACAATTTTATGCTCTGAAGTAAGCCTTAAAATAGATTTAGCAAATGCTATTTGCCTGGTCTTATTTTTTTTTAATTTAAAGTTGTACTGTGCTTGTAGGTATGTATATTGCAAATTGGGATGTT
>CABFPE010000567.1:50343-85220 GCA_900660155.1 Hofstenia miamia | reverse complement strand
TTGTCTTAGGCATGGAAACTTAAAAACTTTGAAGAAAAAATATCTATAAGAAAGTTTCTTAAACTAAGATATGAAAAGGTTCAAAATTAGCATCTTAAAAGCAATCTAAAAATTCGGAATCATAAATTATACGAAGGTAATCGAGAAAAAACACTTCACGATTACTACCTAGTTCTGTTCTTCCTAATGAAATGTCTTTTCCATTTGTTATGAGTGACAATTTAAATGGCTTAAGTTCAAAAATTGTTACTCTTCGTGTTCTTGCTGTTGACTTCTCTTTCTTTGCTATTATTGCAATCCAAGAAACTAAAATTAAGAGAGAAGTGATTCGGAAATACATCTTGATGGTTTTAATCTTTTCAGTTTAGATAGGGATTGCTCTGTATTTCATGAGTGAGATAGTGATGGTCTTATTACCTTTGTCAATAAAAAATGATCAAATCATTTATACCCTGTGGCGTCGGATTTCTTGTCAAAGGTGAAATTCCAACATTCCTTCTAAAGGAAGCACAAATATACATGTATATGCAAATTTCGGGATTCCCTTGATGCGCGATGTAATTTTTACGAATTTCCCGCAATACTTAAGTTGAACGCAAATTACGGCAATAATAAAAAGGGGATGCATTCAAAATTGAGTAATGTTGACAGATACCAAAATATCACACTTTCAAACATAATAGTGTTATTGGAATATTTGTATTATTTGAAGAGATCGTGCGGAATTTATTTACTAATTAAATAAAAACATTGTTCAAAACTATTTGAAACACGAATGTGGAAAAATGGCAAATTGCAAACTTTACTACTTCAACACTAGAGGACGAGCGGAATTTACACGTTACATTTACGCATTCAAAGGTGTTCCATATGAAGATATTCGATTTGATGACAACTTTAAATTCCAAGACTTCAAACCCAAAACTCCATTTGGTTACGTTCCTGTTTTGGAAGTAAATGGTGAGCTTTACGGCCAATCGATGGCCATTGCGCGATACGTAGCCAGAGAATTGGATCTAGTGGGTAATACTTCTCTTGAACAGCTTAAAGTAGAAATGATTCTCGATTCCATATTTGAGGACATCTTTCCTCTCTTAAAGGATGCGCTCAGAGGTGAAACTGAGGAAATTAAATGCATCGCACGAAAGAAAGTCATTGAGGCTTTTTACAAAACATTTGATGGATTGGAGAAATTAGTATCAGGAGATTATTTTTTGGGATCAGAAGCTAGTGTTGCTGATTTAATGGTGTACGGTTTCGCAAATGAAGTAATTCCTCACCTGGGTATTACCTTAGAAAAATACTCAAAAATATCGAAGATTGTGGCAAGATTGGGTAACAATGAAAACCACAAAAATTACCTCCAAAACCGCCCATCCTATCCAATGTCGTCGTAACATTTTATTATTCATTGATATCTGTATGCATACCATGGGAAATACTTTAACTATATTTGTTATTTTTAGGCAAAATAATATATAAAACTATGTAAGAAAACTTATTAATTTGTAATAATACCTAAGATTATTAACAAATCAAATATAACGAATTTGGGAAAAGTAAATTGACAATTAAAAGCAAAGTAAGAGTGAATTTTAATCCATTTTTTTTAATTTTCGTAAAATATTGTTAGAACTAGAAATGTCTAAAAACTATGTTTTCAATATTTTCTACTTATAAACATGTTATTCTAAAACACTAGTATTTTTGTTGTTATCTTACTCGAAAAATTCGCTTGAAAACTTCAGGTCAAAATGACATTACTTTCTCAATGTGTTCAGTTTATCATTGGCCACCACCGTGCCAAATATGTTGTTTTTGTTTTGGAACACATTTTTTAAATTTTTTGGCATTGTAGTCGATTTGCTGAGATCAGAGCTCCAAAATGTTGCATTTTTTGTTCTCTTAGCATTCAACCATATCCAAGCTAAAGTTTCACTGCTTGGTCATGAATAGGAATGATTTTATGAGGCCGTGCTTTTGAAGGCCGCTTCGGTTTTAAAAAATTCAAAAAAGCCCGATCGAGATAGGATTAATATCTATTGTATTATAAATAAACCGATTAATATTATACAATAGCTACAAGTGATTTTTTGCTAATTCCTTGCAAACGTTTCAAGAATTTTTTTCAAGCAGCAAACTATTAAAACAAATTAGCTAATAGTTAGTCAAACGCAAAGAATTTCTTTCTAAATTATATATATATATATATATATATATATATATATTTACGTCCTAAATATAAATAATTGGAAAATATTCAGAAATAGACTTAGACGCTGATACAGATGAAAACCAACAGCAGTGTACCTTAAAACTGACCTTCTTAATAATACATTGTATTATTTAGAAATATTTAATAAGTATATATTGTGAAAGATGGGTTTTCGAGAAATGATATCTTAATATTAGAAAGTCCAATGATTCTATATCTTAAATTCATACAGTTGTCAGAATTGACGCATTCAAGTAAAACTAACGAAAACAAAGTAAATGAAAGAAAAGTGTAAGAACAAAATAAGCTGTTTTTCTATTTAAATTCTCATTACATGAGGCATTACAAATTCATTTAAGATGTGCAAAGTGGTCAAATTTGACCGCTCGGACTTTCTAGTGTTAATTCCTCAATGGAATACAAATAACGAATAAGCATAAAATTGTGATTAGATTTGGAGCTCTAATTTAGCGAGGTGCCGTTAAATCAATTGTGAACTCCATAGAAATAAGCAGTGATATCTTCGTTTTGCAGTTGAGTGGCATACGGACAAAGAAACCAGGAATCCAAGAACACTAATCTAAGGTCATTAGGAGTCGAAAGGCCACTGCATTGTTATTGTAAATAGAAATGCCTTACACCTACTCCCTAGTCCTACAAATCAGGTGGGTTGCAGAAAGGATGTAGCACAGGGGTGCCCAAAAGCGATGCCAAATATTAGTTACTTATAGTTAATATCAAAGAAAAATAACAAAAGAGACAACTAATAAGGGTAAATTTATATAGCTTGTTATCTCCAAAACGGGATAATGAAAATAAAATTAATTTTTAGGAAATAGAAATAAAGTACTTAAAATGACAAGAACAAAACTTAAATAAAATTCTGCCTACACTTATTGCACACTTACAATTGTAGATAAACATTTACAATCAATACCATGTAATAAACGGAACATTAATCAATCAATAACAAAATATACGCAGATTTATGCTTGGCCTTGGAAGCAAGCTATCATTAAAAATAGGGATAAATAGCAAAAATGAACCCTAAATTAGCGTCGTACCTACAATTTGGAAATTAAAATATTCACAACAAAGTTTTATCGCGTTCAGACCTACAACTTTGTTCACACATTTTACTTTAGAATCAATTAAACTTTTTAAAACTAATATATTGTAATTCGAAATTAGAGCCGATCAAATGATTTTCGTTTAATTAACAAAAAATAAATAACAATATGCACGAATGCACCTATCTAGTGGGTTGATAACGTGGAGTCAGATGGACACGGGCCGAAAATTCAGGCCCGGCTCGTCAACTATTATTTCAAGCCCGTTTTCGGCGCCTGTTGGAATTTTTTAAGCCCGTTTTCAGCCGGTCATTATTTATTGATCCATTTCAACACCTTGATTGTATCCTGTAATTGTTTATTAATTTCTCATTAATGGATGGAATATGTAATTCTGTTAGCAGATCTTGTTTACCTACCCACTATTAATAAATTATTGCAGGGATAGGTGTAAAATTTATTTATATTTACAATCTTTTACAATTCATTTTATTCAGCCTGTTTTTTGTCCGTAATTTCCTAAATCTTGGGTTCGGCCCGTGTCCATCTCTGCGTGGAGTATATTTCATACTCCACGGTCTTAAGACTGCAGTCTGTCTACACAAGTGGTCGTTTTCATTTCCTGTTTATTTCTTAAATATTAATGAGCAAATGTTTGTTTTCAGGGATTTCAGGATTAAAATTTTCGTCTATATTGTAAAAACAAAACATTGTTTTTTATCAACATATATCAATATAAGAACAAAATTCTACATGTAAATTGCTCTAAAATATATTTGGTAGCAATTAATAAAAGTACAAGCCTAGTTGAAATAATAAGTAAAATTAGGAGTGTAGCTGGTAATCGAAATGATTTAAAAAAGCAATGCCGATTAGCAACCACAGGTTTACTGAAAAATTACAAGACATATAACTTTAAATGCAATTTACTAAACACTAAGGGCCCTGAAAATCTAATTCTGGTCTAGGATTCGGAAATTTAGAATGTTAGCAAGTGATTTCAGATTTTCTTTTAAATATATAATAGGAAGTGAACTGCGAGATATTATTTCACCCAATGGCAGACTTCATGTCAAGTGTATCAATTGCATTTCTTTATCGATCGACTACATGCTTATTAATGAAATAAGCAAGTATATTATTGAAAGTGATTAAAGCGCGAAAAAATTGGTTGGCAAAATAGTTTGAAATTAAAGGGAATCCCTGCATTCGCACCAGAAGTAAGAAATTTACGGCATAAGCTGCTTATTTAATTATTCTTTCGTTTATGATAACTAGGGCGATTTTTTGACCTAAAAAATTTGAAATTTTGACCCAAAAATTTTGACTTTTTACTTAAAAACGTAATTTTTTACCTAAAAAATTGACCTAAAAATGCTTAAGCTTCTGTAAAATTCGTGCATTCTATACTAAACATAATCAACTAGTTAGTAAGGAGCACCAATACAGAACTGCCCATTATTTTAATGTCTTAAGAACAGTGTTTGGAAAAAATCCGAGTTAAAATCTGAATTAAAAAAATCGGATTTTTTTATCTAAATTTAAATTTTACCCAGACAATCTTCCAATGCAGTAAATATTAGAAATCCTTTTGATACTACTATTTTTGAACTAGTTTCAATAGGTTTATTAGTTTACCTGCCATCCATACCTGCTGCACATATTTACAAATTTGCAAAAATATATACACAATATTTACAATATACATATAGACATATTTAAAAATTGACAATACATACAACAAGCAGGACACTTAAAATAAACTAAGCTACAAACTAAAAATATGTTAAAAATCACATGTTAAAAATTCACAATTATATCTAATTTGGAATAAAAAGAACTACTCATAATATTTCGCCATGCGTTTAATTTTTTTGATGACCCTAATGCATGTTGTTTTGATAACAGATTGTGCTTTAAAAGTCGTTTAAATGTGCTCAATTTTGAAGTACAGCGAATACTATGCGGCAATTTGTTCCACATTTGACAGTATATGCTGATGGCCAGTATTTGTTTTTAGTTAAGATCTTGTTGATGCTCTTATTACTTCTCATGTTCCAGCTGATATATTGATCAAGAAATGTTGTGCTTTTACTAAGTTTATGTCTATATTTGTACATGTTTACAAGACTTGCATAGATAGTGGCATACCTTGGAGATAACATGCTAATTTTTTAAACTTATTACCTGTTTCCCGTTTGTTGATACAATACATGGTAGCTATTGACCAGTTAAAGGCTTTATTTATTCCTTCTGATTGTGCAGTGTATATGTTATTTAGCAAAATGCATGCATAATTATAATGGCTGCAGCTAGTGCATCTATCAAGGCCTTATTTCTTACTACTTGACGTATTTGGCGCAGACTTTGAATGCCGGATACCATTTTCTTAACTTTGTGGTCAATGAAGGCTTTATATGTGAGCGTGCTATCAATCTCAACTCCCAAGTATTTCACAGATTGTGCTGGTTTTATCACTGGAGTTTCCTTCCCTGTATTTAGTTTGATTTTATCTGTCAAAGACTTAGCAGCATTGGGCGTGAAAAGTATAAACTGCGTTTTCTGGATGTTCATTGTTAATTTATTGATCTTAAAGTACTTTTTTATACTTTCATAATTTTCCTCTAAATGACTAGTTGCAATAATTGAGCTAGTGTGAGTATTTATCAAACATATATTATCTGCATATCGTATTATATTGCAATTTACATATTTACTGACATCATTAACAAAGATTAAAGAGGATGGGGCCCAACACAGTTCCCTGGGGAACTCCTTTTACTGTATTCATATAATCTGAAAATGTGTTGTTTATTTTTACCCTTTGATTCCTTCCACTTACAAAGCTGTTTATCATTGATCTTGCTTGATAAGTAAATCCATATTTTTCTAATTTTTTATTAAGTATTTAAAAATCAATACTGTCAAAATCCTTGCTGAGATCTAACAAAGCCACGCTGCTACTTACCCCTTTATTCAAATTGAATCTGATTCCTTCTGTGAGATTGATTAACGCATCAGAGGTGCTATGTCCTTGTCGAAAACCAAATTGCTTACATACTAGGATGTTCTGCTCATTTAGGTATTGGTTTATCTGCTTACATAAAATCTTCTCAAAAAGTTTTGCAAAGGGGTTTGTAACTGCTATAGGTGTATAATTTTCACAAGTTAAAGGGTCTCCTTTTTTAAAAACCGGCGTTATATCCACTTTCTTAAGGAATTCTGGAAAACAACAATTATGTATTGCGAAATTGTAACCAAAAGTAGATGGCTCAATAAATTGATGGATATGATTTTTTATAAGGAAACCTGGAATACTACAATTGCCACTTGAAATGTTAGGGTCTAAGTTTGCAACTGTACGTGCTACCTCAGTTTCATTAGTGTATCTAAATGTGAAAGTAGGCATTAGAGGCTTAATCTTACTTTCAAAAGGAAGTGCTTCGCCTCTATATGTTCCTAGATTTTTGAACGTTAAATTTAGCTCATTAGCAATTGCTTTTCTATTAGTTAATATCTGGTTTTTAGCTTTAACTTCAATGATGTTACTAGAAATACCTTTTTCTTGATTTAGGTACTTTCTTATAAACTTCCACTTTTGTTTGGTCTGATAGAATTTTTCATAGAATTGTTTTGTATTTGAATAGTGCTGGGTGTTTTTCAGAAGGAACAATTCTTGCTTGAGACTTTTAAAATAGCTAACGTTTGCTTGAGATCGATCTAGTGTAGGTTTTCCCAAGTCTTCCTTTTCTCTGTTTCTAAATTCTTAATGTTTGCGCACTTAGTTTTATTCTGCGCCCCAATTGTAATATATTTGTATTTGAATGGGGCTAATTTATTCAGGCAGGTTAGAATTTCATGCAACATAAATTTCATCATTTCAATACAATCATTTAATGTATAAATGTACTCCCATGAAACATTCTGCAACATGTTATTGAAAGAGTTTTCATCAAATGCGCTAAAATTGCGTGCATAAACCCTTTTTCGTTTTTTCGTATAACAAACATTATCTAAGATATAGACACACAAATTATGATCTGAAAATGAATTGAACACATATGTAGAGTAGCTTGAGTGGTCTAAATTCGTCAGGAAATAGTCAATCAGATTTCTATCCATTGTTGGAATCTCTGCATTCACAATGTTTAATTGACTTAATTCACATAGGCGATCTATGTGTGTAGATTCAAAATTGGATAGGTAAATGATATTGAAGTCGCCTAAGACAAAGATGCCCTTACCTAATTGCATTGAATTTTGGACTTTTAGGATCTTATAATCAATAAATCCCTTACTATACTGTTTTTTTTTGAGAGTAGCATACATTTACTAGTTTTGTTGTCAATCCTGGAGTTTTGCACTTCCCAATTTCAATCCACATACTTTCAAATTTTTCATGGCTTTGCTCCAGACTCTCTAATCTTTTAGGCTTTAGGAATCTAGGTATTACGACCATAAGTCCTCTTCCTCGAGTTGCCCTGTTTTTGTAGAAACTTAAATGACTGTTTTTATTGAAGTTGAAAATTTCAGTCTCTGCACTTCGCCAAGTCTCTCAGGAAAGACATATATTGCATTGTCATCAAGCAACTAAAAAATCTCCTTTATGTCATTCCTGTGTGCTATAAGGCTTCTGGTATTTAAATAAACTAGTTTTAAATTATAATAATTTAATCAATTTTAAATAAACTGAAGATAAAAAACATGCAAAACAACATTTCAGAGGTTACCAATTCATTCCAATATCACGGCAATGACTCCAAAACTATTAGAATACACTACTTGTATCTCTTTTAGTGTACTTGATTTAAATCAATAATTGAACTAATAATGTGCTATTAAACCGAGTGACTTAAATCGACCAGCACTGCTTAAGCATGCTTTTTAACATTGAGAAGAACCTTTCCATGGAAGCAGGAGAACACTTGCTATTTTCAGCAATCCATATTCTGTAAGATTTAATGAACCGATTATTCATTAAGTCATGTAATCTATAGTTTTCAATTTTCCATAAAGCATCTAAAATTAAGGTTGATTCAAACTTAAAGCATTTTACAAGTTCAATTCAATTCATAGTAATTTGTGGCTTGCACTAACTTTTGCATTATTGCCCCATTGAGAGCAGTTTTTGCTCTTTCAACAATGGCACCCTTAGTAATTTCATTTTTATAAACATTGGCAAAATATTAAAATAGTAAATAAATGTTTGTTTTAACTTATCTCTATTTTACTAGTTAAAAATTGTGCGGTGATACTTTCCCATGTTTTTGTAACCAAGAAATTTATTTTTTTAAAAGCTAAACGAATTGGAAATGATGTTATAGATTTATATGTAGAGGCTTCTTCCCCTTTAAACTTTTGTTTACAACTTAAGTACAAAATTCATAAATTTTCTCAGATACTCTGCTATTAAAAATTGTCTTTACCTTTGTATTACATGGTTTTAAAGAGTTTTTTTATAAAAAATCATTCATACATTGTTTCTCTTCTAAAAAATGTGACCTAAAATTTAACTTAAAAGAAAATTTCAAAATTCCAAATGTAAAATTTTGATTTTATTTAATCTTAAAAATTTTTAAATATGTATGTATATGCATTAATACAATTAAATTTCTAAATATTTAAACTGCTGACAAAGTTGTAGGTCTGAACGCTACTTAAAACGCGCGGTGTATGTCCTAAAAATACAAACAGTTTTGCCCATATTTTCAAAGTTATGAACGTTTAAAAATATATATATATATATATAATATAGAAATATTACGATTTTGTGTAACGTCAAATTTTAAAATGTTTCGTGCACTATATACTCCAAATGACAAAACATAAAACGGAATCCTTTATAAAGTAAAAAGGAATTTTGAGAAATCAAGTCTGAAAAGCATTAAAAGGAAACTAAGAACTTATTATATACCTGATAAAAAAGGGGTTATAGTAAAAACCCATCAACGGAATGTATAAATTGTATAAATATAAAGTATCATTATGAAAGTGGAAAATTTTTTTGATTAATGCAATTCATTGCGCGATAAAAAAGAAATCTTTAAGAAATTTATCATAAATTAGAGCAGTAAAATACAATTTTAATGTCATCGATATTCCATTACACTAATAATTATAGCGATAGGTTGTACATTCAATTATTAAATAAAAGGATTTGGACGAGTGGCAAGATAATTTTTCATGTTGGCATTGTTTTCTAATGATGCTACAATCTTACTGACTTTTGGATATTCACTCAAATCAGCTCCAAAATATGACATGACATCATTAGCGTAGTGCAGCATTGCTAGATCAGCTATGGTAACTGTTGAGCCTAAGAAATAGTCGCCAGAAACTTGTTTTTCAAACCCAGAAAATACCTTCTTGACTACATCCTGAGATTTTGCTAATGCAGCAGCTTTTTTCTCTTCAGATTCTCCTCTCAAAATATCAAAGAGAAAAATATACAAATCGCCAAAAAGAGCGTCAAGGATCATATCGACTTTCAGAGTTTCCACTGAATTGGAACCAACTAATCCTAATTCTCTAGCTACATATCGAGCGATTGCAGAAGACTGCCCAAATAGCACACCGTCCACTTCTAACACCGGAACTGCACCAAATGGCGTCTTAGGTTTGAAGTCTTCAAATTTTAAAGTGTCATCAAACCGAATGTCTTCATAAGGCACACCTTTGAAGGCGTAAAGATAACGGATTAATTCAGCGCGGCCCTTGACATTAAAATAGTATAGTTTACAGTCTGCCATCTTTACTTAAGAACAATCTCAATAGAAATGTAAACACCTACAAACAAGTATTTAGTTTGTCAATAAATATGTGTTTGAAAAATGAGATCGGTTAATAGATGTTTTCATCAATACAACAGGAATTGCTTATAAGCATGTTTATAGAAAACAACGAGGTCATGTGTCAAACTATTTTTTCACTAATACATTAAGCATATAAATCGGGTACATAATTTACGAAAAATGAATATATTTTAAGAATTTATTCATATATTACAAGCACTTGCCTGCGACTTTATATAGTCAATATTTTTAATAAATTTATTTTTAGACTAGCGGAACCCAGGCAAATTACACGAAATGATAATTGCAATACTAACTACAGAGATAAAAACGTTTGAGTAGCGGCATAATTTTTGAAGTTGACGCTTTTACGCACTTCGACTTTACCCATGTTAACCGTCAACTCCGTGTACTAAACCCAATGAATAATATCCTAAGCAAATCTTAAAGAAATTTCTTATCAGAGGGTGTAAACTTAATCGAAATCGACCAAATAGGTACGGAGACATAAGCGTTTAAAGACAACGCGTGTAAGTGTAAAATAACACATACGGTATTTATATTGTGCTTTTTTACATACGGTTGGAATGGGTTGCAAAATTGTACCTCCACTTATTTTCCTTAATAATTATCCAATTGTTTTGAAATTTGGTAGGTCACTTTTCTAAACATGGAACATTAAATAGGCATAGTGAAATTGCACATTGTCAGCATATTTTTGCTGACGGCAGCATTTTTCCAGACAAAGTCAGCAAAATATACTATTTCTTATAAGATTGAACCGTAGAATGAACAAAAAATACAATATGGAGAATGTTAGTATAAAACTACTATAGTACTAACCTCTGAAAAAATGTCCAAAACATTTTTGGGCAAAGATATTGACACAATTTCTTTCAGAAAATTGATAAAACTAAATTTCATGCATTCAAAACTTGCGGTGAGCCTTCAGTTAACCACAATTTTGATTTATCCTAAGATATGTGGTTGGAGTGCAATTTGAACTCCAGTAATAATAATGCTAATATATAGATAAAACCGCATATGGTCCCTGCAGCATTATTTAAATTGTCTGCCACTAAGCTTGGGATAAGTATGATATTAAAAATCGAAGTTAATAGACAATAAATATCTCACAGAGAAGTTCAATTTTACAACTGCCAAGCCATATTTAAGTCCCGTGTCCAGTAGAACATTTATCAACAATTTTGTCGATTCTATAACCAATCGTTCTTCAAATCATATAAATATAAATGACAACAGATCAAAAATTATGACAATACATTAAACGGTCTGCTAATTAATATTTTACTGGAAGCGGGTCCTAGTTATCACAATAGAACACTACACTACCTGTATTTCCTTGTAAAAAAAGTAAATTACATTCATTCAAATGTTATAGAGCGTCTCCTGAAGTTCACAACTTAAAAATATTATGTTACAATATAAAGTACATACTTACGATATATATTTTTATCAATGCAATGTCAGGAGATGATCGTGAAATGGAACTCTCTGAAATTGAGGAAAATAAATAATTTTATAAGGGCTTGTACAGCTATTTTTGTTCAGTCCAAAATCATTCAAATATTAAAATTCTAAAATCGTTCAATGAAATCAAAGTGGATTCTAGTCTAAATTTGAGCTACTTTATGAATATTCACGCTATTTTTGATGGGCTAGTGGAATTTACCTACCCAAAGTGAAATAGAGTATAATAATAGATTTACTTACTTACATTGATTGCGCCAATTAGTAGTTAAAGTAACCAAGTAACCCTATCCTTTAAGGTTCGTGAATTTTACAAAACTTTGATTTAACTTGCAAATTACTGGTATTAATAACTTGAAAAAATGAACGGTTTTGCCTGAAAGCTTAGACAACTAAGTTGTGGAAGAATTGTGCAATTTTCCATATTGTAAGAATTTGAACTTTAATATAGTATGTGAAGCATTAGTATTTTCGATCGTGAAGCAATATTAATCGTAACTAATGAATTTAAGCAATAGGTTCACGTGAAGGAATGGAAATTATTATCACTTAAATGCAAGTAGTGATATACTATGTTAATATAGTATACCACGAATTGATGTAGCTGCAATTTATCCTGCAAAATAATCAGAAAACCATGTAAAAATTGCTGCGATATTTGAAAATTTTAATAAAATCACTCCATTGAAAATCCAATCGAGATCCAATTAATTCTTAATTTTGCTTCTTCAATCAATTCCAATAAAATTACGTCCATTTTGGGCCCAATAGAATTCCAAATCTAATATGGATAAGCCAGAGTTAAATGTAATATTTTGCGTAAATTTTTGTAATTTCTGTTGTAAATCTACTGTACATGAAGAGGTTAGTGTTTCACGATATACACATTTACATATATATATATATATATATATAAAATAGAATTATTAGAAAATTCTTATCAATCAATAGGCCTTGTGTAGTGTATTTCAAATTAAACTCCTTCAGCAACAAATAATCATGCCAGGCCCGTGCCCGTCTATAAAGGCCAGTGCCAATTCACCTTTGTCCGTGAACGATGCGTGCCCTACCCTGTGTGATAGTTTATATTTCTAAATGAACGAAGTTAACATTGTCCCAATTCAGTTCCCAACCCAATTGGTTAGAATTCTTACCAATCAAATTTGAATCAAATGCGCTAAATAAAACGCAGTTTATAGCTAGAGCATTCAAAATAAATTGAATGAAAACCTCTTTATCCTAAACATTAACACTCAGTGCTAAAACAAAAAATAGCTAGAAAAACAACTGAAATACAACCTTAGCGAATAGGCCTTCTTTACAACATCTAGATATTGCGCAGGCAAATGATGCCAATCATTAGCGTCATGACCAACTGCTCCAAGTAGTAAAATCACCTCACCAATACGCTGAAAAATGCCAGGAACATACATTACTGGTCGACACTCCATTTTTTGTAAAATTTTATGGCAGTGAGATATGATTGAAAATGGTTGATTGTCAGGCCAATCCGGTGATTTACGTAGTGACTCAAGCAAAGAAATAGGTAGCTAAATTAACTGAATTATACTATTGTCACCAAATGCAGGTCTAAAACGCCACTAAATTGTCATGTGATGAAAATATTACGAAGTTAATGTGCTATGACTGCATTTCAAAGTAATTATAATGTATTAACTAGTATATTTTCTGATATTAATGTTGTTAATGGAACATTAGACAAATGTTCACAAAAAATTACAAGGTCTGAATCTAATGTTTAATCATCAATTTAGTTCACTTGAAGATTTTAAGCAAATTATTACGGAAAATAGAGTTTGCCTTCTCGTTGATAAATATATTGAGTGTTCTAAAATCTATATTTAAGGATCACGATTTTAACACCCAATCGCATCTGCATTCGCATTGCTGTTTTGCTACACTTGCCTATAACTCGTACCCACACATCATTCGAGTAGGTATTGATACAAAGTTTATTGAAAATATAAATATAAATCCAAATAAATAACAGAAAACTATACCTTTAACACTAGAAAGTCCGAGCGGTCAAATTTGACCATTTTGCACATCTTAAATGCATTTTTAATGCCTCATGTAATGAGAATTTAAATAGAAAAACGGTTTATTTTGTTCTTCTAACACTTTCATTTCATTTGCTTTGTTTTCGTTAGTTTTACTTGAATGCGACAAGTCTGACAACTGCATGAATTTAAGATATAGAATCCTTAGACTTTCTAGTGTTAAAACATCACATTCGAAATCATCAATCTCAAATTAGGAAAAATTCTATTAATGTAATTTGCAATAATTTCTATGGTGTAAACTTTTATATACGAGAAATGACTTATGATTTCCTTATTGAGGTTTCCTATTGACAAAACATAACTTATAGTAATATCATGTCATGTATATTGAATATTTAAATGACAAAAATGTTTGAGAACTTCAAAATATTATTTGTCTCCTCTATTCAAAGCTTTTGATAAGCATCGTTGAATATGGGCGACATAATGGGCACAATTATTCACATAACTAACATTGATGTTATTATATCTAATCAGGTCGATAGAGTAAAGCGAAATTCCTTTTTGACCAAATCCCACTCCTACAATCACTTCAGCATTCAAACTCGACTTTAATTTTATTAATTGTAACATATAATAAGTCAGATGCACTGCTTCAAACAACAACAACTTCAAATTTATGTACAATTAAACACTAGGTGGAGAAAATGTGTACTGAAGTAAGGAAAAATGTAGGCGTGAGCCAAGTAGGAAAACCCTATACTTTGTGCGGAAATTGTCAGATATACGAACCGTGGATATATAATCATTCAACAACATTCCTTTTTGACAAAAGTTTTCGCTTACATTCAAATATTTTTACCAAAATCTTTGACTAAAGAGGACTTAATATTTTGCAATTTGCATACACTGTTGTCAAATTTTGCATTCAATATAACTTACATGAGATTGTATTACCATATGCTGTATTTCTCAACCATTTAAAAGTCTTTCACTTACACCAGAGAAATTAATAAAAGTTATATTTACAAAAATTAGTCCGAATGTGAGATTGTTAATTCAGAAATTGATGTTGAAAAGGCATAGAAATACAAATGGTCAATTTTGAACCAATGCATAAAAATTTGGTGACTTTCTAGGCAAAAATTTTAATTGCACTTTACTAAAAAAGGCGTGCATTCCGGGTAAGTCCGATAAGCCCTAAATTCAGTCATACATTACATGTAAGGTTGTCCATTCTTTAATATTTTTCTCTCAAAACCCGCAAGAAATTGAATAACTATTGTTTGCTGTTCCATGACAGTAGCCGTTTCTTAATATACTACCAAAGATGCGGTTTTATCCGCACCCGCGCGGGTGATGTGCAGTGTGGGTACTGAATTTCAAATACCACGCGAGTTGCGGTGTGGGTGGACATTTTTTGGCTTAATTACTTTAGAAAATAGCGGGTGTGGTTGAATTTTTCTAACAGACATACGGGTGCGGTGCAGTGCGGTTGCGGACCCACTCACTGCGGATGAGGTGCAATGTGATATTGAAAAAATTACAACCGCGTTCATCTATGTGTAATACTATTACTGTTATTGAAAACATGTGTAATCACCTAATCACTTATTGATATTACAAGTAGGGTGGTGAATTTGAATTTATAATTTATCAAAAAGCATCGATTAATAACGTTAACAAGATTCAATGGAACAATTACCATAAAATGGAAGTATATGCTAGTTTTTTGCTGAATGAATAGTGAAGCAAAAAAATGCATAACGGTAATTTTCATAAGATGCGTATAAAATGCGTATAAATCTTACTTGAAGTTGAATTTTGCCTGAAAGCGATTTGATGAACAGCGGATCCTTTCGACGGTAATATTCAATATACTGGGAAAGACGAAGTTCTGAAGCGATTGTATACAGAAATGCTAAACAGTGTTTATGTGAAGAAGAATTAAGCACATTTAAAGAAAGCTCTTCTAAAAAACTGTGGAAGTAGTTGAATACCAAAAGGATGTAATTGCACAGTAACGCAGAAGAGTTAAAGTTTGATGTTGGAAAGCGCTGTTGTTCTTCGCTATTAAGAGCGGGGGTGGTTTCAAACAAATCTTTGAAAAACGAAGCGTTTGATGCATGCAATGATGACGATAACAGATATTCAAAATCTGATTCTGACGTTAAGTTTTCCAACTTCGCACGTTTGATAGAATCTGCGGACGAATTCAAGGCAGAATCTTCTGAAATAAAAAAGTAGTCAACTTGAGAAGTCAGAAGACCAATTGAATCAATAAGACATGACAAAAAAAGTTTAAACTCATCGTTGTAGGAAACCGATGACGAATGGCGTGCAATGTACCATTTAGTAAGGAAGCTAAAGGCCACATCACGAGGTAGTATATATTTTAACAGATCAATCGAATCAGAAACCGATTTCGTAGTTGAAAGACTTGGAACTATAACTGAAACCAGTCGATTGGAATTTCTCAACTCCATTACAAATCCATTTTCAATTGGATGAACCAAGCTCGTTACGTTAGCCGTAGATATTGTTGTAAGTGAATCAAAAGCAGATGTATCTACAGGCTCAGTAGTCGAAGGATCACTAGCAAAAAGCAATTCAGGAGAACAGCTAACCCTAGGTGTATGCACTTTACAAATACGTGTAATTCCAGTAAACAATGCAAGAGTACCGCAATTTTCTAAAACTGCAAAGAAACATCGGTTATTAATTTGAATCGCATCCAAACAGGGAATAACTGAAAACTCACCAAATTTGAAATAACTGGTCTCAGAAAATTCAATTATTCTCAATTGTCCTGGTACCAAATAGCATAAATATTCGTCATCTGTAAAATCCGTTGTAACGAAGCATTTCGAAGCTGCTTCACAGGTCCCTATATTTGGCTCAGACCAAAGTAAATCCAAACAAATTTCTGGTTCCAATGGCTCACTGCATGATTGTTCACCAGCAAACGAGGTACTTCCAATAGGAGAATCCAAAAATGAGAAAGGAGACGACACTGCACTGCTTTGATTATTGCGATGAAACATTGCCGCCATATAGGCTGGACTATGCATGCTGCACATCGTTGGAGTCGAAACTCGATGGTGAGGATTGGGAAAGCTTAAACGAGATTTAGCGGGAGTTACTGTTTTAGACGCCACACTCATTGTTTCAGACAAAACATTCAAGTCTGTGATTGTTGCTTTTCTAATATGCCATAGCATGTGATTACCCTTCTTGCTTTGAGACAGCAAAATTGATGGATCATGCAGCGTGACTAATGGTCGCATTGTTTTACTGACGTAACGATCCTTACTCATTACTGGAAGTGCTTCATCGCAGGGATGGCTCAAACTAAATAACTTGGGCAGGCCAGCGTCTAAGTCGCTGATTTTGCGATCAAATAGTAATCCAAACCGTGTAGTAAAACAGTTCTCGATTGCAAATTGCATGGGTGATCTATAGATCATTCCAGTATCATCCACTGATAGAAAGAAAGAGTCCGTAATTAGACTAACACAAGAAATGTCAGGATCATTGGTAGCATCAACATTTAATTCATCCGCTTTGCCATAACGAGAATTGATTTTAAAATCTACCCAATGTGCATCCCTAATAGGTGATTCAACAGATAGTGTTATATACTTATTTTTATCTTTGCTAAAGACAGCCACCGAATCTCGCCAGTATAGCTCTTCGTTATTACGAAGACGCCAACGATGAGAAAAGGTGTTTTCTTCGGAGCAATCCATTAAATTACTGAAATCTTCAGATTGAAACCAGGGAGCTTTCCATCCATTTTGGTTGGTTTTATCAGGGAGTAGCTTGGCGACCTGTTGGCCAAATGGAACAAAAATGCAAGTAGACTGACAGGTGATCATGGTTTCATCTGAATCAATTACCATCGCATTGCGGAGAGTAAACTATAAAACACATTTATACGATATTTACTAATATTTAATCAAAAATAAATAAACCACTCAACTACATTCAAGTTTGATTTATGCTTAGGGCCAATTTCAGGTTTAAAGGTGAAATAAATCCCAGAGATGTACATAGTATGAATATTTAAGGCCAAGCTCATTCGGTCGAGGAAACGTTGTATTCGTCCCAAATTCAGCTCGGACAATTACATTAACACCGATGGAGGACACTTATTATATAATTTATTAGTCCATTTTTTACACCATTGTTGGGTATATTAACCCTATCTCAGCTGGCGTTTTTTAACTTTCATAGCCTAATAAAATCTAGGATATTCATCACCAAACAGCAAAGTTTGGCAGGACTACGGCTTACATATTCTGGTGCTCTGACGTTTTAGGAGGGGGTGCTGACGTCAAGAAATTGACTTTAACAACAAAAAATTTGAAAAATATATCTTCCCATAACAGAATATCAGGATTGTAGCTAATAGATATCTAAGTACAAAAATATCCAGTTTTCCTGATATATTTTAGGAAAAGTAAAAACAATTCAGTACTAGGTAAAAATTCATTATTGCGAAAAGTGCTACTCCCAGGTCCAAAACATAATTATGTTTTAATGCTAGACACCAGCACTACGTAAACCGCTATTACCCTAAAATTCAATACCGATAGATTTTTCGTTGTTCCAAATACTAAAAAAAAGTGTGTTGGCGAGATTTTAACAGTTGAAAAACAAGTCTATCAGCAATTACTAAATATTTCTCAGAACAGTAATAGATTAAATTGCAGAGGTGTGCGGGATTGGTATCCGATTCCGGTCTCGTATATAGTGACGCAGTGCTGTGACCAGGTACCGGCACCAAAAATACTACTTCGGAACTACATAAGAGCCGGGACCAAATAACTATATGTGTATAATATCAAGAATTCTCACCCTATTATATATTATATATTCCCTTTGTTTAAAAATAATTCACTTAATATTAATTACACCAGTTACTTTGATGTGTTAAGTTTCAGCTACATATTTTAGTTGGTTATATTTGTTACATTGTATATTTCGTTATCAATTAAAAAAATTCTAACTTGATATGTGATAGCAAATTACTATCGGGCTAAACAGGGACAAGGACCATAATTAACTTTTTGGGACAGGGACCAAAAAAACTTTTGGAGACAGGGAGCGGACAGGACCGGGACCAAATATAACTGGTCCCACTGCAAATTACGATTAATAAACCTGTACATCTGAGTGGTTTTTAGATTATTTGTAATCATTATAAAGTACGATATATGCTTTTTTTATTTGAAATCTAGTGTTGCGTAAAATTCCGTACTGCGTAAAGAATGTTCTGGCAAAACCAGTTTACACAGTAATGGAGTCCAACTGTATAGTAAATTAGAGTGTTATAATATATAAGTTTAGGATTTAAAATCTTAGACTGTAATATGCGGATTTGTTTCTTTTGATCACTACAATTAGCTACAAAATCAAACTACATTTAACTTTAAACTGCCTATCATCTATTTCAAGTATAAACCCTTTACGAAGAATTTTCACCAAACCTATTAGCAAATTTGAAAATCGCGAGGCATGAGCAAGTCTATTGCGGAACATGCTTTAATGCAAAGTTCAAAATTTCTATTAAAGTGTATTGCTGTGGCCGAAAAGATTATCTTTGAATTCGAATTTTGAAAAACATTTCAATTCTCTCCATACCTATGTTCCGGCATTTATAAAGTTTTGAGCACCTAGAAACAACAAAGAACTTTTAGTGTCTCTTGATATGTGGAAAAATAAGCCCATTGAGGCGTACCGTGTGCGGTCAGCAAGATATTTTGGATATATATATATATATATATATACATATATATTGTGTTGCACAAAAACTGCCGTCTCACATCCAGTCAGCAAATTTAGCCACATACAACGATATTCTACTACTTTTTCTATCTCAAAAGATTCGGGCAAAAACTGCAAAATTTGAATAAAGAAAGGGAAAACTAAACGCTGTTTAACATGGAAGATATAATAACAAGCTATAATCTTCAAAAAAGGGGTTAGACGTTATGGACAAAATGGTAGGATTGATTCCGACAAGACGGGCAACATGACGATGAAATTATTCTACACGTATATTGATGTGTGTGGTATAGCCTCTTACGTGCTCCATAAAATATTGTTTCCCTCTAGAAAGAAAATATAATGAAGCATTGTATGTCAGCGCGACAAATCCTTACCTCACTGACGGGTTCTACTTATCCACGATAGGGTGATAGTTATAACAAATTTCATAATTACTTTTTAAAAGGAAGATGTCATGGTCGTTTTTTTATGAAATTGGTGGGATATGTAGAAGTTAAGATACGTTTATTTACAATGTATCGGATATGTAATATAAATCGACTGAGTTTCTATTTTGTTCTTCCATTTTGCAATTGATCTGATGAAATTCGGGAAAATGCAAAATAGAAATATTTTAAAAAAGTGTACACAAGCTTGTAATGCAAAAAAACAAAAATAGTATTATTAACAATTATGTTTCTATTTAAACTGCTAAAAGTACTTAGAACGAAGAATTACAAAAAATAAATACTTTCAGATATCTGATGCTACATTCACCACAAAATATAACTTTTATATCTTTAAAATTCAAGGAGCACTAAAATTACTAATTGGTACTATGAAACAAGCTTACGATTACCGCTTTGTACAAATGCTTTGCTAATTTCGTAGTACAATAGTGGACATTTCTCGCATTTATGTAGAGATCATTATGTCCCAATGCTTTATTGCATAATTCAAATCATTGACTTAAGAAACATTTTGTATTAATTCAGTTTTTACAAAAATTATGAAATTTTTATATTTTGAAATCTTTTATGTAGGAACAAAGAATTCAATTGATTCAAATGCTTTTATACAGTGTATTTGCAATAACCGTATGACAACTAGTGTATCTTCATTTATCATTTCAATTTATTCCACTCTTATTAGAGACGTAAGCTCTTAGTTGACTAGGAAAGTTCTGTATCCCATCTTACTATGAATTTCTCACAACTTGAAATACACCTTTATAATGCTACCCTAATTTAATCTTGAAAATTTTTGAAAATATTAACAGTATTATCAATTGCACAACAGCATTCCTATACTGGAAAATTTTCATATAGCTTGGTGAATATCCATCAAATTAAGTTTATTAAATTTTCTAATATAAAATTGCTAAAAACAAATCAATAACTATGAACAAATTACATTGCAACTTTTAACATTCCATCTTTAGCAAACGTAGTTATTCCCAGTATACCAGATGCGAAAAACACCTGAATTTAGCACTGAGATTGCCATTGAGTCTAACAAATGTATTTTAATTGTTAAAATAATCAGGTATATTCACGTAAACATTGAACAATCTTTCTAGTAAATGCAGCCACGTTTGAAAATGTTAAAACACGAATTCACACATTTTCAGTTATTTATTGTATAGCATAAATGCCAAAAATGAAATAACAAGAACAACTTTTCAGAAAAAAATTCATAATTTCATTTGTTCCAGAAAGTTAAAACAATTTATTTTATCAAACCCATACAGTAAAAATTAATAATTTAAATACATGAAAAAGAAAAATAACATTGTAGAAAATATATATCACATCAGATGTTTTGTACAGAGGGAAGTTGATTAAGAATTGCCTGGGGTGTCTGAAACACCCTAAAGGTTAATCGTAAAAAGGTTAAAGCGAATAAATTTATAAAATTCGTATCTCCTGTCAACACATATCCGCTGCCAATTTTTTGAAACGAAATTTATAATTTAAACAAGGTTGGTTCGCCGTTTTCGATGCTAGTTTTCCTAGTTATCATTCAAGCTTGGCTGGAAAAATTCACATCATGTATCTCACCAAAATATCAGTATTAGGCAATTTTTTGGGATCTGGTGACTACTAATTTTTTATATCATTTTATAAATAGTGAAAAGAAACATCAAGGTTTTAGAGCTTTTCCAATGATATATTTAGGAAAGTTTTTAAGGTACTATATCAAGGAAATCAAAACTAAATAAAAAAATATTTGATTACTAGAATCAACCCAAAATAATATTATCCATAACCTGATAGCACATACAATTTACCTTTTATATCGAAGACCATTTTGGACAGTTATTTCATAATTTACATTTCTTAACGGCATTAAATTTAAATATGATATAACTAAACATTTATCATTCACTAAGTTTTTAAATATAATTTGTAATATAATCACCACATAATTGTCATTTCGACAAAAATGAGGTTCGAAAATACAGATTATATTTATAATCAGAAGAAAAAAAACAATGTGAAACAATGAACCGATAAACTCCATGATTTTATTGTAATTATTTCGAATAGAAAATACGATGTAAATATTGAAAATAGAACAAAACTGACAATCAAACTGAAAGCACAAAATGTGCCATATTTACAATTAAAATCTATAAATTTATGGTTCATAAATTATGACAATTTCATTAACGAAAATCACAAAAAATATAAAAAAAATTAAAAACAAAAGCACCATAGTATACAGATAGATCCTGTAAAAGTGTTTATTTTTGAGCAGAGACATCTCGGCGAGACGAGTGCACGATTTTGCATAGAATCGAACGGCAATTGACAATTTCTTAATTCAACTGATTTTATCAATTCCAATCGGGATCGCTAGCTGAGTCGTCATTGCAACTCTCTGGATCGCTATCATCATAAATGACTTTTCGTCTCCGTTTCTTTTTCTTCTTTTTAGAAATTTGACTCTTTTTGTGCATTCGTTCCTACGCAACAAAAGTAACATCCTGACACTCCACAAAAGCTACTACATGTAATTACAGTAAATATATTTATATCAAAAAATAAATCACGAAATGTCCATTAACCCCTTAGAACGCATTAGGTCATTTGTCACTATGTCTCACAAAATTTGCAATTTACTAAATTGTTTAGATTTGATAATTTTTCCAGAAATATTCATAACCCATTTTAGAAGAAAGTTTCATTAAAGTGTTTTATGCATGTTTCCATGAAATAACATGTCTGACAATAATTTAAGTCTAGCAGAATATATATATGATTTGAAATGCTAACTGTTTAGGGCCGTTCACACGAGGCGGATTATCCAGGAAAAGCGAATAATGCTGCAAGCAGCTTTGCTTTAGTAGCCGCATTATCTCGAATTAATTGCTACTTCTGAGCAGAATTCACTCCTCCGCATCAATACGAATTAGTGATAGATAAAAAACTTGTCAATAATTTTCTTTGTTTTTTTAAATTGTGGTTTGCTTTCTACACTTGTAGGCTTAAAAGCAACTTGGTCCTATCGAAGGATTTTTGTAGATTTACAGGCATGCTTACGAAATTTCAAGATCGAATTTAACATTCCGGATGACGGCAACAATGTTAGTCTTTAGGTTTTTAACAAGAGCTGGCCTTTCTAGAAATTTTGTTAACTTGATTTCTAGTAATCTGAATTATCGAACATTTTATGCATTTTACAATTGAATTAACAGATCTACCTATTTTCTAGTTAGCTGGGTTTTACAGGGTTCTATATTTGGATTCATTTGATTCGTTTTTACAAGTACAAGTTATCTGGGAAAAATGAATGTTAATAAAATTTGGATATAACATGACTTCAACTTTACGTATCAAGAAGTCATGCCACCATCAAAGACTTCATATCAGCAAGTTCTGTATATCATAATCTTCGTCTGCTTCCTGATGAAAAACGGTTAAAATTCTTGGCGTCTTTGACGAAAATTTGCTCTGCAAAACAGCCTATTTACAAATTCTCAATCGGAAAGCTGCCCCACTATTAACCATTCTTCACCGCCTCCGTAAGGAATTGATGGAAAAAACAAAGATCTATGTTCATGTGTAGCATTGTATCTGTATTTGACTATTGTGCTCTCCTCATTGGGATAAACTAAACAAAGATAAACAACAAAGAATTTATAGTAGAGGGGTAAAAAATCAATCGCGAATGGTCTTACTAATAATTTTCTTATTATCTCATAATATATACGTTCAAAACAACTGCTAGAAAACGTAGACCAACATTGACACTACCACTGAATCTTAATATTCCATTTACAGGATCCAACAAGTTACGTAAAATGAATTCCATACAACCCTAAGGAAAAAGCAATTTATTCCATTTATGACTGCAGTGCTATAATGGGATTTTCTAGATATACAAGAATTTAAGTAAAATAATGAATATCCAAGGAATAATTAATACTAAGCAAAATCGTAACATTTTGCAGAAACATTTATTAAAATCAATGCAAAGCCTGATTACATGATGACAGCTCCATCATACAGTAAACGTTCATAAGGAGTACATGGCTCAATAACTCATGAACATTTTGTTATTATAGCCTAAAACGCAGGAGACCTCTGCCTCATAGAACATTGTTAGATTTGGTCGAAGCCCACCTCATGTGAATACACGGCAAATTTTCAACAAGTATTGCAGAAATAAATGTCTGCATCTTTATGTAGAAATTTGCTGAAATTTATACCATCCAGAATAAATGCTGTTCTTTCAGCTCACAGATATTATACCTGCTACGACAACAAATTTTTCATTTTTTTCTATTTACAAAAATGTGACAAAACTGTAGTTTGTAAACATGCATACTAAAGTTAAATTAAAAATTATGGTGCTGCTAACCAAGCTTTTACTCTGCTGGATGAGTTTATTGCAAAGACTGAAGACGAACTCTCTAAGAAACTGGAAAATATTTTCAGCAAAAATCACGAATTTAAAAGTTTTGAGAGAGCAATCAGGACTCTTGAAGAGTGAATCACTAGATAACCCATTTATTCCTGTTCAGTTGCTCAGTAACTAAAATAACGATGTGTCGTGTGGCTTTATGTAACAAAGTATTTCAAAATAAGATATGCTTAACATTATAGAAACTAAATATTTAAGCGTTGTTATAGTTTGTTTTATTTGTGCAATTGATGAATGATGCAATTATTAAAATTCTAACCATGAATGAAGCATTTTTAAGTAATTCTCTATCTGCCTCTTCATTATCAGCTGATGCTACATTTGTATTGGTATGTGAGGAAATTTCTGTAAGAATAGACGGCGCTTTCGGTTTTTTCTGTACAACATCATCGTCTTCGTCATCATCATCTTGATCCAAGAGGTACATCATCTCTTTAAACTAAATATACGATCTATTATGACAAACTTGCTTCCGTGAACGGCTAAATTTTCAATTTATAAATTTATTACCAAATGGGACTTCAAGCTACATTTTTGTTTCAAAAAATAGACAATTTAAAGCATTATTTGAGTAGTAAAACTCCTAAAGGCGGATGTTTCTCACTTTTAAAGAACTATCGAATGTAAATATTGAATACAAATTAAGAGAAACTCCAAGAATCGTCGGCCTAGCAAACATAACACCAGCAGGCAAAGACAATAAATGCAAGAATAAAAAGAAAACAGGCATTTTAGCAGGAATGGGTGCAAAGCAGGTGTTAAAACGTATACTTCAAGGCATATCTTAATCCACAGCAACTTCAAATGAAAACTAATGACTGATATCATTTCATGAAAGAACTAACCCCGCTTAGGCCACGGTTAGACTAGTGATTTGCTTAAAAGTGATCTATCACCATTTGAGTGAATCGCACGTCTAACCACCCGAGATAATTAGCGATGTGACGGTCACGAAGAAATCGTGCGCGTTCGATTTCCTTGTGATCGTCACATCGCTAATTATCTGGGGTGGTTAGACGTGCAATTCTTTCGAATGTGATAGATCACTTTTGAACCAATCACTAGTCTAACCGTGGCCTTAGAAACTTTTTCGAGATACTTGAATTGATCTATTTCATATATACTATGAATTACATGAATCTCTATTAAAAATGCATTAATTTATTCAATTATCAATTGGTTTAAGAAATGCATCGCCAATGAAACAAATTAATGAATTAATGCAATGCTCTTTCCAAGGAATGTGCATTCAATCGATCTAACATCAATAATAATTGATATCTACTGTAAATGAACAGAACACCAACATACTATGTTACTGCTTTGTATCGCATATTAATATGCGAGGATAAGGATCGAGAATATATAACAAAAATAAGCTTACTTGAAGATACTGACGGACAAGGAAGAGCTTGACATTAACATCCAATGGACATACAAACGCAATAGATTTCATAAAATCTAATACACTTCTAGGGTCAAATTTAGCACCATGTTTACGATTTGCTGGTCGATCATAAACCTTCACAGACTCATTTGGTGAATACTTCTGACATTTTCTAAAAATATAATATTTATACTTAATTTTTAAATCATATATTTCAAAATATTTTTTAATAATAAAATGATAAAAATACGCAAACTAAATGGACAATTTATATAAACTATGCGTTCATCTAAATGTTAAGGGAGAAACTAATTAATGTTACATTACATGTGGCTAAAAAACTACAAATATTAATGACTTGGCATTTATCAAACATCAATACTTTAAGTAACGCATCCGCAATTTATCAAATTTTAAAATGATGTAATTTAGTATTTTAATGCGAATCTACTCAGAGAGACCTCAGAATAATAGTTAAGATATAGTATCACTTTGAGCAAAAGCAATCATAATTTTTTACTGAGAAAATGACAAAATATTTTTTGTTGTGCATAAACATACAGCGTGATTGAAAAGTAACTCGATGTTTTAAAAAAATGGTTTTTGAAAATGAATTTCTACAGTTAACCCATATGAGAAGCATGACTGTTACTATTTAAAACTCAACGTAACCGAGTAAGTTAGCCAAAGGCTTCACAAATCATTAAGGAATTGCTTCAGCCGATTTCACAGATCCGGTGGTCATTAATATTTTATGGCAATTTCTAATAGTTTTTGGGTCAATCTCTAAACTTCGCAACATGGAGCTATCTAAGTAACATTCCAGTAGAGTAAGATATCCAGCCATTTCCGTAGGATTTTAAAATTTCAAACAAATTATAATAGAACAAAATAAGAGAAAACTAGGGCATAGTATAAATAGCAATAAATTAAATAATATGCACACAAAAATTGCAAAACATATTACAGTGTTTGAAAAAAAATTGTATTTATTTTAAAACAAGGAGTTACTTTTCAATAATCATGTATAGTAAGATTTTTTGATTGAAAATGGAAGATGAAGTGGAAACGTTCAGGTATAAAATACCGTTGGTTACATTTGTAAAGAGCATTCTAAAGTGTGCAGAGCTTAAATACGGAGCGACTGCCTGAAAATAAAATTTAAATTATATTGTCATATAAAAGAGCGTTTTAAATCCGCTTACATTGCTTTCATGATGCAATGCCAAATTCTATTAGCGGTTAATCACACAAAAAAGAAAAGAAAAAAATATATAGCTTTTCTCAAATGATTTCCAAATTTAAAATCAGTTCGTAAACAATCTAAAATGGAAAAAGATAACATTGCACTATAAAGTAAGAGATAACATATTTTCGTTAATCAAAAAATCATTGAAAGTTGAACAACCATGTAGGAAATCAATTAAACAAAATTTGTATAAAAATGTCGACTACAAAAGGTACAAGTAATTCCAATTGCAGAACCTATTTTACATTTTAGCAGCATACGTTTTCAAGAAAACATACTTTTGCATTAGAGTAAATGATAATAAATAATATCAAATAAAATTCATACTGATCTGAAAACCCATAAACAAACTTAAGATGGTTTTTTAAAGTAAGAAGAAGAATGCAGCCTTGTGCTTGTCGATACCAGTCAACAATGCTTTGTTCATATTGAACAGGAAAGTTAGCTAAATAAAAATTTTTTATTTAATTTAAATGTTAAGAAATATAATAAAATAACGAAATTTACACTACCTAGAAGAAAATTCTCATCCTCGTCATCATCATTGGGATACATAATTTCCCGAGGAATCGACCCAGTCGTAGCCAACATCCGCATCTGATTATCGTAGTAGAAATACTGCTTAAAAGTTTGTATGATATTTGCACCAGCGATCGAAAGTTTGATATCTATATGGTGAATTATAAACAAAGGTTCATCCTGATTCTGATATGGCAAACTAGCGATACAATCAGCCAAAAATACCAGGTAGTGCAACGATACTGGCTAAACATTTTAGATATGAGAAACAAAAATGACAGTAAAAATAAAAATTAGGATTAAATCATTTCATACGTACTATATAGTTTCTCAATAAATGCAATTCATAATAAAATTTGACCAAAAAAATAAAAGAAATTGTAAGACACTACATTCATTTGAAAAGTTTGTATAAAATGCACACACACAACACACACAAACACACACACACATTTTAATATTATATATACTTATTATTTTTTGTAAATAGCTTTTTGTAGTTTTGTAGTTTAAATTTTCTGTACTAGTTTATTGTAGCAAAAAATTGCTTTTGAATCTTAATAAAATTTTTAATGTATTTATCTCATAGTACCTCAAAATAAATCCCTTTAGAAACAAAAGGTCGTAAATGGTAATTGGGTAAATTGCTTATATTTACAATATTTTTTAGCTAAATATGAATTTTAACAAAACAGCAAATCGTCTATAACTACCTAATGAATGAGAAGATGGTCTTCCAAAGATTGTTTTCATATATTAAATTCATTTTTGTAAAAACTAGTTGAAATCTTTTGTTTCTAAAGGGCCAATATATTCTCATAACATTTTTTACCAAATATAATATATAGCGTGTCATTCTACTTTAAAATGAACATTCTCATGACTTGATTAATACAAACTTTATCAATCATACAAAGACCAAATATATCATCAAAACTACTAAAATAATGAATATTTGATAAATAATAAATTAAATTAAACTTCTATATTAAAAATATAATTGCATAGGGAAACAATTATTTGAATCTCTCTGCACAAAGTAAACAAAGTTATTTTGCATAGTATTATCAGAGAAATTATTATTATACACAAATTTGATTTTTTTAATGAAGCTTTCTGATTTGTTAAGACATTTCCACCCATTGTTAACATCGCATCCTTATTTTCGAACTAAATGCATAAAATAAATGGAGGTATTTTTTCAAATCCCATTATGCCAATCGAGTTTAAGACACCTGTGTATTTATCATAAAATTTCTTTAAAATGATAAGTTTATGAATGAACTTATTGTAGTCTAACATTCTGTTCATGGAAATAATTACGTTGATTCTAACTATCAATCCCATATCTTAGCACAAAACTGATCAATCTGTTTAACGTATAAATAAAATACATTTCTACATTACGAAAAGTTTCCTTTAAAGCACATATTTATTCCAGACTCATAACACTAACCAACTAATAAATCTTCACGATGATCAAACAATTTGATTATTAAATTGCACTAGGAATACCTTCAAAGAAATATTAAACTAATTTAGATCAAATGAGTAAAATGTTTGTGCAGAAAACTTGTTGCAATTAACTGAAGATATAAAAAATTTACCACATTATCGTCAAATATAGAGAGAAGACTTTGCATTAAGGCGCGGCGGTTTGTTCGATTTGATCGAATGAGCGAATATATATGAGAGATGCAAGCAATTGGGCAATCGTTGGCATCTATAGTATATCCTCGCGGGATTGATTTATCATTCTAAAACACAATTTATTCACATACATATGACTTCTAGATAACTTAACAATTATGTCTAAATCTTTACACATAGTTCATAATCTGAGTAATCGAATATAAAAAAATATCAAAATTTTTTTGCACGAAAATTTCGATTAGTTCGAGTCATAAAAGATGGAGTAAAAATATTCAAAAAAATTGTTAACTATACGGCCCACGTGCAATATTAAAGTATACTTACAGCACATAAGGCGCTGTGAAAGTTGAAAGCGAACTTAATTCCCTGAGAAGCCTTCATATGGATAAATCCGGGATACTTAGTATCAATCTCACTTAATTGCTGATCAGCCTTGATTTTAATTGCAGGATTAGCATCATCAGAACTTAAAACTATTAGATATGGTACACACTTCACTGGTTGCACTAGCCCTTGGCGTAAAACTAGACACACCAATTTTAAAGCGAACATTCTCACTGTAGCATCCTGATGAAAGAAGACCAAAAAAATGTGATCGAGGTATACTTGAATGACATTTGATCCCATTCCTGAAGAAACATCGTACATTTCTTTAATGCTGTCACTTGGTCGCGTTTTACTAACTAAAGGATTTTAAAAATTAAATAACGAAATCCACAGAAATCATATAAGAATTCACATTTTTTTAAATGTTAATCTGCGAGAAAGTTAAAGCACAATCAGAATAATATCTTAATAAAGACACAATTAATTGAATTAATGAATATGAGAATAAGCGTTAAAATTGATCATATCTTGATGCCAATTTAGAATACTGACAAAATTGTCGATAAAGATTAATAGACACTCATTTTGATATAATTCGTATTTGTTTACTCAATAATAGAATTCCAAATAATAATCATGACAAATCCTAAACTCATTCATTGAAACAACTCACAGAAATATGCTAGTAGCATAACTTGATAGTTTTGACAATAACAAGAAAAAATTACATTCTGAATCTGCTAAACGTAGTCTTTCATCTTCCTCTAACAGATAGTTTTGTATGTTTGAGAGAATCAATTTCTTTAATGAGGTTGAGTAAATAGCTTCGTGAAGAATATTTCTGTAAAGCTCCTGAATTCGACTACCAAGCATGAACTCTGGATGTGCGATGCATGTGAATCCAATACCCTGAAGCGCTTTCTCTTGTATATCTTGATCCGAATGGTGCGTGAAATGATATAGAACATCAAATACCTTCTCGGATATAGAAGGCTAAATAATGAAATAACGGTATAAATAAATATTATACATAATAAAACTTGTTCACTGAAAGATACTATAAAATACGTAAAATACTACAATAACTGTTTAAAGTGAACATTAAAACATGTAAAAATATCGGGTTATTATATTACATAAATACCCATTCTAGATTAAATTCCAGTGTTCCAGTGAACTCATGTAGAAACAGCATAAACTCAAAATGCCGAATGTTGCTCTATCACCTTGTTTATATTATTTCATGCAAATTTTTTACATGCTTTCAATAAATAATATAAACATCATTTTAGTTAATCCAATGGAACATTTCGAATGGGGTATTTGTAAAAGGTGCAGTCGGATTCAACTTTGCATATATGCGTAGAAAACTATAGACACCCAAGAATTTACTTTTTATCAGCATATCAATGTTACATAGCAAAAAACGAAAATTGTGTTAAAGTGGACATCTCATTGTTTCAATTAATATTAGTTGACATTCAAAAAGCATTTAGAGAAAATTAAGGGGTTTATGAGTACAGTATGACAATTAAACGAATAAATAATGTAACCCATCTTATTAAAACTGAACAAGAATAAGTAAATACGAACAAGAATTCGAAAAAAAGTATCCACGTCAATAATTGCATGTATATCTTTAATGCAAATCAGCATCTACAAGCCTTTTGTTAGTTACGAAAAAATCTCGCTACACATCTGTGAGTAACGATTAGCAAGGGATGAGCAACATTTAAATGCAGCACATGCAAATATTTAATTAAATCTACATGCTCTTCATCCAAACAATTTACATACGAAGCTAAATTCACACTTACCTTTCTATTGTGATATTGTAATTTATGCTGCAAAAGCAAACATTAATACATAGAAATGACTGTATAATGTCAATACATTACATTTTAGAATTACTATCTCAAGACTTATTTCAAAATATGGCTTTCAAATTGAATATTATCGAGAAGTCCTCATTGGGAAAAGTTTGGTGCAATCTAAGAACTGAATTATAAATAAAAAAAGCCTAGCCTAGGCTGGGCTTGTGCCAGGTGCCATTGTTTGCTTATTGGGCTTGAATAACTTAATATTTTAGTGTGAAGTGGGACCCAAAATTCCGAGTCCCTTGCAACTCTGTATTTGCGATACTCAAGTATTCAAATTATTTCAAATTTTCTAAGATTTTTATTTGAAAACACTTGCATAAGCAAAGAGTTATAAAATGACAGATCACATAGTCATTGGTAATTGAATTTAATGCAATACCTGTTTATAGTTTGACTGCGGCTTTGACTCGAATGAAAAATGCTTATTAAATAAGCCAACAGTAAAAAGGCAACGAAGAAGATAAGGTTTATTTGATGAGCTTATTTCGTTCTGATCTCTGAACTTAACCAAACAAGCTAAAATAAAAATCAATAAAAAGGCAGTATTAAGTAACTATACTATAGAATTTTTGAAAGCAGTCTTTGACTAGTTTGTAATTATGTGTAACTTTGTTTACAATTGCAGCAAGACAGCTAACACAGCTTTGTAAAACCTAAAAACATTGATTAGTTGTCAATAAAAATTCAAGTTGAGTAGAAAATAACAAAACTGGTATAACAAAGTGCAGACACATTTGAAAAATAAAAACATTATCGCGGATCCCTAAAAAATCATAATGAAAATCATCGTGTAAAACAGGTTAAAAACTACAAAGCAACATGCGGCATTTACCGAAGTCGTGACTCTATTTAATCAGAATATTTCTCGGGGTTTGCTTGCGAAGCGATTTCGAATGGAGAAATTCAAAATGATTGAATAGGCAGCCTCGCTATATTTTAGATTCCTAACAAAGTTGAGAGTATGACGTCATCGCTAAAATAATGTCACGCACTACTTGATTTCATATACATGTATTTCCATTTTTACAAATGGCGTTTTATGATTTTGTGCTCTAATGTCAAGTACGGTCGTGGAAACTTAAAAGTTTTTCAAATAAAACACTCTTCTACTTGCAAGCAAACCAAGTTTATTTATAATGAAACTGTTCGCATATCGAACTTATTGAAAATTTCGAATAAACTGAGAATATGAAATTTGCTTTAAATGATTAAGTTTGTTATAAGAAAATTATCGTCAATATATGAATGGTAGTTTTTTCTATTTGCAACAGCATTGCATCAGGAGATGTTAAAACAGTGGCGACTAACATATTCGACCAGCTCCTGTCCATCACAAAAATTAATTGCAAGTATTAGAAAGTACTGAATTAAGCTTTATATTATTTTCACGTGTAAGCTTGATTAGTATTTTAGATTTGATCGTCGCTCTGTCTTTCTACTTGATCGATTTCGCACTTGCCTAAACAATTCTATACCTAAATTACATAATATACTACCATTTGGATTTTATCAAATCAGGAACAACATCAGATTCACAGCTCGTTTATTGTAGGATCTATGTTAGCTGTTCGCAATATAGGCTAGTGAATTGATAATTTTAAAATTTACCTGACGAACAACAGTGTATGTTATGTTTTATATAAATGTGTAGTTGTACTCTTCTTGATACATAAAATGGGAACTACTCAATCGTATTTCAATTAATTGGGATCAAAGACAAATGGAAAATTGATCGCAGAAGTATGCAATTGATTGGAAAACTTGCAATTAATTTTTTCGCTGAATTCAACAGCATTATTGCTACAGATAAATTTAGAAATTTAGAGGAGGAATTCTTTACCTGCTCTTAATATGATTTAGATGCCTGCACTATTCATTTTAAAATATTTTACGTAGCTCGAATTTATATATTATGATGCAAATATACTACAAAATTTGTATGAATTTACCTAATGCATAATTAGTATGCTTTCTATATTTGTCTGATTATACATGAATATCAGCTATTTTAATTAGTTGGTGGCTTTACGCACATTGCCAGATGGTAAGAAGAGTCTTTATCTGGCGAGTTCTGAAACTTGATGCAGAGCTCTGTTTGGGTTAAACCGCTCCGTAATCTTATTTGTTATACCTGCAAATCTCTAGTCTTAAGTTTAATTAAAACAATAGTGAAGTAATTTCTTTGCCAAAATAGTTAAAAAAATTCTTAAATTACACGGACTACAAGCAAAGAATTCCAAATTACATTTGAATAAATATAATATAAAAATCAGTAAATCATTTGAGAAATTGCAAATGTACACGATTAAAATTACCAAAAAAAATTCGTGTTTACTTACCATCATGCCATGCTTGTGAATAAGTTTCATTAGTTCTTCTTCTAAAGAGGCTAAGAATACTTCACTTGGATTCATGATTAAAGGCACAGTCCGTTCAAGTATACTAGCCACATAGAAAATAATATGAGAATCGGAACCAGACTAAGCAAAGGACAGTTAGCACAGTAACCTTAAAAATTGTCTGTAAACTTACGGCAACTTTAGTACCAAGATACGGCTGAAGAGATGATGAATGAGGCACAAGTAAAGCAGGCTTGATTTTCGAAATGATAAAAAGCGCGGTGATTGCGCCAAGTAATTGCTGTGAAACATCAATCTGCCCATCTACTTTAGAAGATTCTAAACATTAACTCTCCAAATATTTTAAGACTAATTTATTGACTCACCACTATCGTCGTCCACTTGATACTCTTCAAGGCAAACAATATACTCAACTAGTGAATCTACAATTTGTTCGAGGGATTTCAAAGTTGGAGATGCTAAGGAATCCTCTTTTAACAACTAAACGCGTTAAGAAATAAATATAGAAACATTAAAACGAATTATAAATCGCAATATATACGTAAATAGTAGTGAAACGTACAGTGTTAAGAAGACTTTCGAATCCTTCATAACCATAATCCTTTGAAACAATTACAGTCTCAACTATTTGCCTAGCTCTTCGTTTAACAGCAATGGGATCCCTCTTAATAAATGTAAACCAAAGACGATGAAAGACATCAATTACTAATTTCTAAAAATACGAATTGAGCAACGAAAAATAGCTAACAACGTATATAACGTATATATATATATATATATATATATATACATATATATTCGTATATTCGCCGTTTGTAATTTTTGCAGCATTTATATTCGTCATTTATAATCGTTTTCATATATATATATATATATATATATATATACGCCGTTTGTAACAATATTCGTCGTTTGTAACCAAAATTTTTTTTTATATTAATGATGTTGCAATTTTAACAGTTTCTCAATCATATGCATTACACTAGTGCCTATTCATTTTATTAGACCAATGCCTTCCATAGTTGATTAAATTTTTGGCTACAGCAAACTCGAAAGTCTTGAACTTCAATAACCATATAATATTGTTAAGTACATAGTAATCAAAGGTATTATACCATATCCTATAAATCTTTAAAGAAATTTAGTAGATGTAGTTTTTAATTTGGAAGCTAATGAACTAGGTTTGAAGTCGATCCAAGCATTATTCACT
>CABFPE010000567.1:34625-49343 GCA_900660155.1 Hofstenia miamia | reverse complement strand
AAATACCCCATCATAAAATGCTAATCTGGAACCATCAGCTATATTTTTTTCAAGTACACTAAGAAATTTCACCAGCCGTTCACCAGGTATGAGATGCATGATACCTTGTTGCTTTAGCTTGGAACATTCGACACCGATTTCGACTAAACTTGGTTTAGGAATGAGCAATTCAGAAGGACAGCTGAACTGCTCTAATTGATCTTCAGAACGCGTAGTGTCGATAGTTGTCAGATACTCTTCAGTATTTTCGAGAATATTCTCTATTAAATGAAGACATCGCTTATACTGTTCAGAGTTTAACTGCTCTAAACGTAACCTTCTTACACGTGGGCATAAGACCATGTTAATTAAGAATATATCCACGATTAATGCGGGAAAATATATAATATTAATTTAATGTATAATCAAAATTTGTTATTAAAGCATTCATTATTCTTTGAAATAGAACTTTTTGTTGAATATAGCCCTTCAAACAAAATCTACACATCAATACTAAGATCACCGAAATTCTTATTAGTTCCCTAACAAAACGTGAACCGCACTTTATATTGAAACTACAATTATAAAGCTGCCTTATATTTTACATTCATCTTCATTAGATAGACTTAAGCTTTCAATAATTTCAATTAAATAATCGCACTTGTAAATTGCAGAAATATAATTTGTGTCAAATACACTAAGTGTTTAACAACAAGATTGAATGAGTTTTGAAATACCTTTCTCAGTAACTGGCTTTTCCTGAAGTTTATGAGTTCGCGTTTTCTTTACTTTGTCCTGTTTTTTCCAAATTGGTTGAACAGCATTCGCTTGGTCTTGTTTGTTTACTAATTTCTCATTGTCAAACCGACTTTTTTTATTGGGTGTATAGTCAGTCGTAGCAGTAAATTCGTCTTCATCTAAAATATTTATTCTTTTTATGCAATATTTTGTAGTACCCTTACTAATAATATTTGAATTCAACCTTATTTAGGTACTTACAAGAAAGACTATATATTTACAAATTTGATGAAGAGTAGGTAGAGCAAATACTTAATAAATGAGACTAACATTGAATAGATACGTACTTCAGAATAGTCAGCACTCTAAAATTACTATATATATATTCGTTTTTTAATAATGAAAATAGAATCAGAAAAATGCGTAAGAAATGCAACTTTGTTAATGGCTATAAGATTTGCAGATAAAAATCGATAGCTGCTAAAACAAATTCCTACAAGTTACAAAAAAGCAATCATCAGTGCAATGTTAAAAACCAGGGAAAAACGAAGAGTTTTACCGAAAATGTAAACAATAGGCAATTAGCACATTTTCAAAATTCAATAGATAAGATATGGGCATTGCCAGAGCCTGAAAAATAGTTGCAATAAGCAGTGGGATTTGATATATGAGCATTTGTATGTTTGTATACTTATTATGTAATCACATATAATGAAAACTGACGTAATTTTGCCAATTTTTTATTATAAATTTCGGAGTTGTTCACTTATAATTTTCAAGGTGGCAGCTCAGCAGCACACTAGGATAGCTGTCATTATAGCGGTAATTCCAAAATACCGACATCGATCGATGTACTTTTACATTCTTGCGTAATCGTTTTGTTGTAAATACTATAGTACAATTAATCACGTAGTGCGCTTTATGAAACAAGTTGCTAATAATGTACCAAAATTACAAAAATAAAGTGCAAAAAGTATTAATTCTAGGAAACACCAATCTCTTGACAAGAGAAACATCGATGCATATTAAAATCGAAGGAATTTAAAATATACGCACCTCTTTTCCTACGCTTTTTATTTCCAGTGTGTGCAGGATCATCGATGTTCTCCGAATAGTTAATACGCTCACCTCTTCTGCGTGAGCCAGCCGGGGTAAAAGCAGAGGAAAGATAGTCAAATAGCTGACTTACCTCCGTATTTGATTTGCCCTTACTCTTCCCAGGCTTAGGGATCTGGTTTTCAGCAGAGACCTCCTAAATTTTGACTTAACAAAAAATGAAATGATCTTAAACATACCTCTATTTTACAATTCTTGAGCATTATTGTGGGATTTTTGAAATGTTGAATACTTTCATTGGGTGGCTGAGAAACTGGAGTAGGCGGTTGGGAAACACTTTGAGGATAAGGCGTAGAATTTCCATTCAAAACAATTTCATCTGCTTTATCGTAAGTTTCAGTGAATGGTTCATTTACTGATCGAGGTGTTGGCGCAGCGTCCGATGTGGAAATACTATCACAACCAGACTAAAAATGTAAATCAGATCATAGAAGACAACTTTAACATCATCAGCGTCACTATATGAAAATATGTTCCAACTTTGTTTGTCATTGCCATATAGTTGATACTACTAATGCGCAACATCCCATTACTTATTAAGATAATATATATATATATATATATATATATCTTTTTTTCAAAAGCTACAAACATTTTGCAAAAGCAAAACCCTTTTCGATATATTTGAATACTAGTTTTTCAATAAAACTAACATTAATACTAACTGTAATTAATACATAAACAATGCCTTAATACACAGCTAGAAATAGTACTAATTGTCTTGTTAGGGGCGTGCTGTAGACATGTATATAATAAGTACTTGGACGATTACGAGGTTAACAGTAATCTTCAAATAAAGTTATAATATTTGTTTATCTGTGAAAAAACTTAAATATGTATATTCACGAATTTCGTTAGATAGATACAAAGGTGCATGCATATACGTTCGCTACAAATTAAAATTTTTGTGTTCTATATATAAATTTTTTAATAGTAGTGAAAAATATTGTATGGCTTCTTCTAAGAATTTTAAAATATTGATGGCAAAGGTAGAATAAAGAACTGATCAAATACTTAACGCGTCTTAAAAGTTTGAATCATTGAAAATTATTCAAAAGCTGAACACGTTTATTAAAAAATGAATACATTGGCAAATAATATAAGAATCATCTTGTTCAATGACACGATTTAAATGCTGCTTAAGCTTCTCAAGCTCATGAGCAAACCATTCCTTTGAGGTCTGCCATAAGACGTGGCCTCTTCTACTTACTGCGCGCTGGAAAATATCCGATGTTTAAAGTGGCATTTAATATGAGTATTGACTCATCTATCGAGCAAATTAATATCCGGAGAGTGCGGCGATTGGCTGATGATCTGAAGTTGCCTTCCTTAAATGAATTGTTGTGTTAGCAACGCAGGGACGGGCATTGTCGTATTGAAAATGAAGCTGACTAAGATAAGTGGGAATACTGCGGAGAGCTCACCAGCGGTTTCCAGTACGTTTTAAAAATTCAATATAGAGTTCAGCACTGATCTTTGTGGCCTAGAGAAGTGCTTGCACAGAGAATTTGTTGGTTGTGAAGCAGATGAGAACATGTGTTTTGTTCTTTATAAGTGATGGTCGTAAAATGGTAAATCTCTGGCTTGCATTAGCAACCCAGTATTTGTTTTCTTGTTTTGGTAACGTTGGGCTGAATGTTACCAAGGTTTCGTCCTCTACCAATGGAGGTTACTGGCATTTTCTCCAAGATCTTCAATTGCCTGCAGAATTCCACGGCAGACGCAACACGCAATTCCTTGTGATCGTCAGTTAGGGTGATCGGCACGTACACGCTGCACATTTTACGAAGTTTGAGATGTGCGGTCAATATTTCCAGAACTGCGTCTTTTAAAAATGGCAGCAATACTGCGACCAGAGTGATGACAGTTTTCTTCAATGACTTGACTTACTGCGGCGGTGTTGATGTCTGACACAGATGTTTGGATGCGACCACTACGTGGATTATCGCAAACGCTTTGTCTTCTCCCACTTTCAAAATCACAGCATCATAATCTGATTGCTGCATAGCTTGGCTCAGCATTTGGAAAAGCTTTCCTTAATTTGTTATAAATGTCTAATTGCTTTATCACCGAGTGCACTTCAATGTATACATAAAATCGAGCATGTTGTTTATCGTATTCCATAATTCGTTGCACAAGAAAACTTCTATAATTATAAACAGAATTGTGAGAAAAATGTAAGCTTGAAAACAAATAATTACTATATATGTATAATGAGACGAGTTCAAAGTACGTGCTCAATATGTACGTAATTAAACAACACAATAGCTCTTGCAACATGATTAAAACATTTCAGACGCGCTAAGAATATAAAATATCCCTAACATATCCAAGAATTTTCCCAGAATTTAAGATAAATTATACTCTTTGACGTCCACGGCGATTTTTCTTTTTAGCTGTAGATGCGACTGTTTTTTGAGGCAACGTGATGCCATTCGGCAAAGAGGAATTGAGATTATTGGAAATAACGTCATCAGCTAAAATGTAATTTCCAAGCATTTATATTATAGCGAAATAACTATTACTAATTGCAAATACAGACTATTAAATGATAGGAGTAATTTGACAGACAACATCTGGTGTACATGGTATATATTTACAATAAAATTACAATAACTTTTTAGTTATATGAAACCAAACAGTAATATATGTAAATAAACAAACTCTAATAAGGTGAATTACAGATATATTAAAACAAATGTTCAAATAGTCCTCCATTCTGTTCAATAGTAAGTTCACATTTTGGTATCATATTCTGTACACCTCAATGTAATTCATCAATGTTAAGTGAATCAACTTATTGTATGCTCCTCTTTTTTAAATCATCAAGGTTGGTTGGAATGTATGTATGATATACCCTTGACTTTAGAGTAGGCAACAAATAAAAGTCAAGTGGACTCTGGTCAGGTGATCTAGGAGGAAATGGATGACCAAAACCTCTGCCAATAATACGCTCAGCTGGCAACTAAGTGCTGGTGAAATCCCTGGCTTGTTTAGAGTAGTGTAGTGGGCCACCGTCATGCTGAAAATTAACAGATTGCATTTTTCGTTTTTTGTCTTAGTTGCGGAAACATATGGTCACGGGGAATACTGGTGTAATTATCCTGATTTACTGTACCCCATATAATACAATTATGACGGTTGACATTCCATCCATAGAAAAATGGGCATCATCTGACCAAAGCACATTATTGAGCAAATTAGCATTAGCTAAATTCCATTGTGCAAATTCGAGACGAGGATGATAGTCTGATTCAATGATAGTTTGATGCAAGGCAATTTTGTATGTCCGCATACCACATGCTTTAAGAATTCGACAAACACTTTTCTTTGAAATTGTAATAGAGGCAACAATAGAAGAAGAACTTGCATGGCCATGCACTTTTGTATCTTGCAGAGTTTTCAGTGCACTCGTTACCATTGGTTTCCAGTCTTCTTGGAACAATGGTCTCCCTGATTTAGCAGCATTGTTCAAGGATTTTGTGTTTCCAAATTTTCTTATCATGTTAGTGACAGCTGTAATAGAAAAAATGTCTTTGTGAAGGTGGTGTGTTGTTTTGTATGCACGTAATGCCGCTGTTGCACTGTCTCAATTTTTGTAGTTTTATAGTTTTAATATATTAAGTCGTGTCTAAATCCATGTCTAAAGATAAAAAGTACTATTAAAATAAAATGGTTATGCATAACATAAATACCCTTTATATAATTATAAAATGACGAAATATTTCATCATCTTTTCTGTGAATGGTTGAATTTTTTTTGACACACCCTGCGATTTTTCTGATAAGAAATGAAAACAACTTAATCATAAAATAAAAACTGCAATATGCGAACTTATATTAATAGTAAAAAATTGTGGAAAATGGAAATACTTACAATCTATGTCATTATCAAGAGTCCCATTAGGGAGATTTGGATGCCCATTCCAATAATGTTCTAAGGACTGTTGTAATTGCTTTATTCGATAATCAGTACTGGGCTGCTCATCCAATACACTATGAACTTCTAAAATATCAAAAAGATAGTTATTTCATCTAAATTTATGATTTTTAAACTGTGAAATATGAAAAGCTAACGAAGAAATTTTAGATTTTATGATAATGAGTCAAAGCTACGTGTAGTCATGTTTTCAAAACAAGACTCATTATTTCCTAAAAAGTTGGTGTTTATAAAAAGCGCTTAACTTTATTCTAAATTACTTCATTTATTTTGAAGCCAGAATATCCATAAACAAAAAAGCGTTCATAGATCATTTAGATATGCAATAAATGGCAACAAAACTATGCTAATTATATATCTGTAAACCAATATTTAGGAAAATACATATTTTTTGAAAATCAGTTGTAATGCGTTCAACCAAATTTCATTTCTATGGTATATTTTTTCAGAAAAAATATTTTTTCGAAGTAAAATGTGAATTTTTGTACGAATGCCCTCCTAAGACGGAATCTAGCTTTTCACGGCCGTTAAAATCAATGAAATGCCCGACAAAATAGATATAAATCTTGCTTTCTTGTAGGCCGCAGACTTCGACGTATCCTGGTACACAAAATTTGTTACTAATATCGTGAGCTTCTAACGACAAATAACTTTATTACTATACATTTAAGTCTGGGAAACATATGTTCCAAATTAAAGCACAAGTAACATGTCCAATTTACAAGAAACTGAAGAATGATAGGCGGAAATTAACTGCAAAAGTGAAATCAGTATGGGATACGGTTTGACTTCCATGATTTTTAATGCCGAACAGTGTTATTCATTGAAACTCATATACAGCAAGACTTAGGGAAATGTCCAAACTATTTTCATTATGTTAACTCAAAATTGTATTATACAAATAACTAAAAAAGTAACCTCCTTTTTGATTTGCACACCGGTCAACTAAAGTATTGTATTTCGCTAAAACTTTTTGAACAAGAACTGATTGAGCATTGGTCGATGAAACTTTGGTATTCGATGACGAAGGGTGAATCAATCTAAATATTAAAAATAAGACTTTATGGTTTCAAATTTGCACAATGTCAAGACAAAATACAAACACATGGTCTATAGATGTTTGATGGATTAGTTGTGCCAATTGAGTGGTAAACGTTTCATTTTCAGATGAATTGCTATAAGACGAAGATGGCGAAAGTATGTCACCTGCTGAACATTCGAACGTTGTATTCGGGGGAGTTGGAATGGAAATATAATCAAGTACTAAGTAGACAGTAATAAAAGAAAAATTTATATAATATACAATCACTGAGACTAGTTATGCCAGCGAATGTAGTGACTGGGATTTGCAGAGTCTGGCGAGAGCGCCCAGATTGTGACATCAGACCATTTTCTAAAACAATTCAAAATTGTGAGTTTTCAAAATTGAATAAAATTCGAAAATATTTTAATACGAAAAACAAATATATAAATTACAAAAATTAAAATAGAACAAAGAAAAATAACGAAAAACACTAAACACTGCATTCAAATTGCGCAATGCGAGATATTGGATGACAGTTAATTTCTACGTGTGACAATGTAGTTCGTAGAAAAGCAACAGAGGCTTCATCGAGAGCAAATGAATTTACGCTTTTTATTGACGATAGAAAACCGAGATCAACATATTCTTCGATTGGAATATAGGTTCTGCTGCAAAACAAATGATTCAAATGTGTTAATTTTAAAACATCTACCAGAGTTTTAATGAAGGGCAAGTCACTTATATCAAGTTCCTTTAAACAACCAAAATTTTGCAAAAAGGAAAGAGACTTTGTTTGTTGCCAACCACTAATATTCAATGACTTCAATTTTGAATTTGTTACAGAGCTAAACAATTCCGCATTATATAAACCACACCAGGCAACATTTAATGCTTCTAACTTCGGGGCACTTGATAATATATATATAAGCGTACAAAAGTCAAGATTTTCAGTTTGACTTAAATTCAAGGTTTTTAATTGGCGAACAGGAAAACATTGGTATGTAACAGATGTAAGCGAAACACGTTCTAATGATAAATACACTAAATTTTGACACAAAGATAAAAGAGTTGCACATAAGAAATGCTCTGTGAATTGGCAATATGCAGCATCTAGCTTTTTTAAACGAACAAAGCAGTTTCCTTCTAATGAACAATCAACATAGTTAAAAATTGAAGCACGCATTTTCAAAACAAAGAAACCACGACAAAGTAAATTATTAAGAATATTTATATCGATCACTTTGTGAGAAACGTCCAAAAATTTCCAAAATAACGGGTCACAGATAACAGTATAAAATCTTTTGCAAACAAGCATAATTTTTGATAAATCTGTTTTGGAAAGATAGGAAAATACGGTAAACAAAATATCATCTTGAAGATTTGTAATATTCAAAGAAGATGGTAGAAGTTTCTTAGGCTTATTTAAAATTCCTGAACTAATATTGGAATCAATATTTACAAGATCATATGGATCGGAAAAACTAGAATATCCGACATATTTTTCATTGTTTCTAAATTGAATTGGTCGTATTCCTAGTTCTAAAGCGTATTCGTTAAATTTATTAAATCCAATAAAAGCGGGTTTATTCACAGTAGAGTGTTGACGTTTCATGAATGTTCATTGAATATATTTTTCTAAAAAATATATCTAACTATTAAATAAAAACATAAAATTAATAAATTATTTAAGACACAAAAACCCATATAAAAATATAATGGATATACAAGTAACAAAACATCTAAAAATACAATAACGATCATATCAAATCAGTGACATTAATAGGCATTTCATCAATTTGTGTAGAATAGTACTGTTCGATATCACGCAAGATTCTTATGTCATCTGTTTTTACAAAATTAATAGCAACACCCTTTCTTCCAAATCGCCCAGAGCGTCCAATGCGATGTATGTAAAGTTCACGATTGTTAGGTAAATCGTAATTTATTACAAGACTTATTTGTGCAACATCTACGCCACGCGCCCAAACATCGGTAGTTATCAATACCCGGGTTTGCCCAGCTCTAAATTGCTTCATGATAGAATCTCGTTCTTTTTGTGGCATACTTCCATGCATGTGAGACACAGTGAAATTTGCTTCTATCATTTTTTCAGCTAACCATTCAACCTTCTTTTTTGTATTGCAAAATATAACAGCCTGACTAATTGTTAAGGTATCGTATAAATCGCAAAGTGTATCAAATTTCCATTCTTCTCTTTCGACTGCAACAAAAAACTGCTTAATGCCTTCTAAAGTTAATTCATCACGCTTTACTAATATACGAACAGGATCATTCATAAACTTATCAGTCATTTCTAAAATATCATGAGGAAGAGTTGCACTTATCAATACCACTTGGGTCCCTGGTGGAAGATATCTATATACATCATATATCTGCTCTTTAAAACCTTTATTTAACATTTCGTCGGCTTCATCAATAACGAGCATTCGGACGGACTTTGTTCTTAAATTACGTCTTTTTATCATGTCAAACATTCTACCAGGTGTACCGCTGACAATGTGAACGCCATTATCTAAACGACGTATATCTTCACCGACATTTGTACCACCAATACACGCATGACATTGCACGCTCATAAAATCTCCTAGAGCCAATATAACTTTCTGGATTTGAACAGCCAGCTCTCTCGTAGGAGACAACACAAGTACTTGAGGCTCACGCAATTGTGTATCTAAGCACTGTAAGGCAGCCACTGAGAACGTTGCTGTCTTTCCAGTACCGGATTGTGATTGGGCTATTAAATCTCGCCCTTGTATTATTGGACGAATAGCTCTCTGTTGAATAGCCGACGGCTTGCCGAATCCATATGAATATATTCCACGCATTAAGGATTCTTTTAATTTCATTTCTTCAAAAGTTTTAAAAATAGTAATATCTTCAGACGATTCAAAATCAATTTTTTTATCCATATCGGTAGACATGGCTAAATAATTGCCTAAAATAAATTTGTTTAAAAACAAAATAATATTCAATTGAGAATAAATGTGTAATGTTATTATTATTAGAAAATGAATTCTATTATTATTAGAAAATTAAATCTATTATTATATGCAATTTAGTAAATACGTGCTGTATTTGTAAAAAATATTTATATAGATTGTTTGAATAAAAATTTTAAAAATACAATCTTTTAAAAAGTAATATTTTTAAATTTCAATATGGAAATCATAAATATGAAATCCAAAATATTAAATTTTGCCAAAAAGGATGGTTAACTTAATAGAGGGATGCCTACTTTTACATTTTAAATGTTTTTTACTAATTTTACTGCATCAGAGCATTATTTTGCAAAATGGTATTATCTAGTAAAGTTGGTTTAAATATATTCTTAAATCGCTATAAAAATAAAGATAGCCTACACACTTTGAAGTTTACATTCAAATAGACTCGAGATATTGGATAAAGATGTTTGCAGTGTAAAAAATTCTCGCAATGTAATTTATTAACTTCTTTATTTTTCGAAGAGCTGCGCAATAGTTTAATTCATTGCGATTATTCTTACTCTAGAATCTATACGAAACCTATAGATATTGAAGGAATTAGTGAAGTGTTTTTAGTTTATTAAATACTGTAGTCTATTGAAAAATACTTCAATTATATTATTAACATCGACATACAGGTAACTAATGCCGTTTTGGGAAATTCGTATTCGTACCTCATATTTGTTTTCAGTCTCGTGGTAATTTGTAGCAATGTATTCTCGTCTCCTTTCTAGAAGTTTTTATAATTTTTATATAGAAGCTTTACAATCGAGGTTCATGACTTTTAGATCATTATAAGAAATACCTTTGATATTTGCATTATAAGAAATACCTTTGATATTTGCAAACATAATTACTCACGGTTAAGAAAAAAATTTCACACAAGTGCAAAATGCGATATGAAAAAATTTATATATATATATATATATATATGTTTAATGCACAAAATAACCTGCAATATATCTAAAATATAGGGAGAAAAATCTTCGCATATTCACACTACATATACTAAATCGTTTGATTAATGTCAAATTAGTGTTAGCAAGCATAGTAATATTTGAAACATTACACATGCATTACTAAAGAAATATCGGTTTTTTAATAACTTTTTTAATATGATGCATAAAAGTAATGCTTACAAAATCGATTAATTGTATTTAAATTTGAATTCTAAATTATAGCAAAAAGTATGTCTGCCTGAGTGATTCAGAACAATCTTTTAAATATAACAAACAAAATCGCGTTTAATTTGATAAGAAATTGAGGAGGAACAGCAAATTTTGTTTTTGTTACAAATTTTCTCTAAAGAGAAAACATTAATAGACAAAAACAGTAGTAGTCTTTCAAGTTGCTTTACTAGTTGACATAGTGATTGGATAGTTTATCTCAAACCATCAACATAGGGGAGTTTTTTTAGCAAACACAAATATGTAAGCAACATGGTGTTCAAAAATGCCCAATTTATTATGCATATGTGCCTTTATAACTAAATTACAAGAGAACTTTCATCATAATGTCTATAAATTCCTTGAGAAACTTCAATTAGGTCGTCTGAGTATACAAAAAATTGAAATTTAATTGAGACATTTCTCTTGAATGAAAGTCCATTATTATTATACTTTTCATTCCAACATTATTGCAGACAAATAAAAATATTTCTTGAATGAATGTGAATTATATAAGAACTGTAATTTAATTTTCCTGGTTGCAGCACAATGATATGTATAATATATTATACAAGGGAATAAGCCACAACAAATAATTTATATCAAAAATTATTAGCATAAATATATTATCAAAACACAAGAGAATGATTTGAAACAGAGCAATTTCTCTCAGACTACGAAAGAGGAAGACTTGGAACTACAAACACATCACTCTGAAAAAAAATTGACACCTTCTGCATCTTTTCCGACCCCAAACAGTAAAACTTTCAGGCAAATAACAATTTTAAAATTGAACCTAGGGTTGAGAATCTGTGTAAGCTGTGTAGGTAATCAGAAACCTTAGTTTATAAAGCAAAATTCTCCTCAATCAAACTTTTCCAAGTGATCGTTAAATTTGATTAAACCATGGAATTTACATATTCGCCTGTCAGGTCGATCCACTGTTAATCAATAAAAGCAATTCCCAAAAAAATTCTCCTATGCTACTTTTGATTTAATTTATAGTGATAAAAAATCTTATACAATGTTACAGAGGAAGTTAATATTTCCTTGAAAATCAAAAAAATTCGTACATATAAACACTATAATTAAGTCAAACTTAAATAAACGGGTTTGCAAAATGAAAATAAAGATTTTTTCCGTTTCCTCCCATTGCATACTTCCATCCAGAAAACAGAGGGATACAATCATTATAACTATAGCTACTCAGGCTGTAGCATATAAATTATTGATTAATTGTGAATAGCTGTATTGGATTTAACTAAAATAATAAAACTCAATAGACAGGAGCAGAAGAGCAATCACAGCACCTGAAAAAAAATTAGTTTTAGATAGACTGAATTAACAAAATGAATTAGCAATGAAAGATTTCCCTATAAACACAATGTATTGTATATAATAAAACGCAAATGAAAGATTATATAAAGAATGGAACTTTAAAATACTCATTGGAGGATATTATGGCAAAAAATTTTGTAGGTGGCAATTTCAAATAAACATTAATTACGAATATAAAAATTTAAAGTATTAAAACCCAACAACAACCATTTTTATTATTTGAATAACTAGTTGTTTGCTACAGGATTACAAAAGGTTACATATACATTAAAAGCCAATTTGAAAAAAATATCGAATTGAAATAATAAAAAGAGTAGTAAATTAGTTTTTCAGTTAAAATGAACCAAATAATGATATAGCCCAAAATGTCTAAACTGAATATGGAAAGTAAGAACATAAATCAGTCATTGCGCGATGCAATTTAAGGCCAGATCAGAACAATGACTAATTTTAATTTTAAGTTATTTAAAAGTAAGCAAACTTAAACTACATAAAAAAAACAATGTATTATAATAAATATGAATTTTACTATAAAATTAAATATTTCACTAATTTGACATGACTCCTGATTCGGTGTCCATTAATGTTAAAAATGTAACGCAAATTTTATGTTGTAAAAGTACGAAAAAGAAAAAGTCAATAATATTTTATCGAAATTTTAATGACGCAATTATTAAAAGGGAAGCTCCAATTTTTATTCATTACTGTAAATAGTACGACGTAACTGCCTCAACACTGCAAAATTAAGGTAATATCAAATTATAAATTTTAAAGTTAATACTGGACATATTATAACAGTATTTATTTCGGGATGTTAGGTAAAGTGGACTAAAAACTAAAATTGCTGTGGTTTTTAATCAGGAAATTATAAATCAATGCAATATAGAAAAACTAAATAGTGCTTCTACATGTGGAATTGATATTTATAATTAAATAAATGTTTTACATTTATATGATTTATGTACTTTTTCTTAACTGTGTTGCAAAATGTACTTTATTGATTGGGAGTTTTTTTATAGATAATTGGCCCCTGTTGAAAGATAGAGTTGCTAACATAGATTACAAACAAAAAAGCAGACGTATATTTCAATTTTTCAGTATCTCAAAATCTACACATATTAATATTTCAAGTGTAATGATTTTTCAATAAAATTAGTTTCTGATTGAAAGAGAAACTAAAATTTCAAGAAATAATTGAATTTTTACAATATTTTCAAATTGAGTTTTGCAAACACAGTACATGTAAAACACTGTTAGTCACAAAATAACATTGTAGACACAAAATCACACAATTCATTAGAAATAACTAATGATGTCACAGTCTGGTGAAATATAAAGTTGTGGTTTGCTACTAGGAAATTAGACTTCTTAAATTGAGGTTGAATGTTTCATTTACAAACTCAAGTATATTTTTAGACACAATTTTGAATTTAATAAACATTTATTAAAATTTCAAATCTGAATTAATCCACTAAGTGTTAATTTTATAATTTCTTACAAGCTTATTTTAAGAACTCTTTAATGGCATTTGATATAAGGATACAAACATTTTTGTGAATTGCCATTTGGAAAGGAAAAACATGACAGCACCCATCTATATTTCAGTGTCTGAAATTATAATAAGAATGTTTCATAAATTGATCTTTTTATGATATTAGTAAGCACATGCTATACACAAGCTATCAATAACTTAAAACAGTTAATATGCAGATGCAGTGTAAATAATTCTGATGCCTAAGGTTACAAAATGGAATACAACTCAATAACAACAAATATACAATGCACTTTTGACACTAAAAATGCATAATATTGAGCTACAAAAAATTTATTCAACCATTACACGAAATTTAATTAAGTGATTTACAAGCCCTCTAGCGAGAAAGTAGTGCAGTGACATTAAATATTTACGAAATATTTGAAATTAAATGAACTCAATTTATTGCGATTGTTGAACTAATAGCTCTGGTCCAATGACGCATTTTCCTTCACTCTCTCAAATAATGCATTGAAATAAACGGGATTATATGCTTGCTAATGCATCTACATGTACTACATTCTATTTATTTACTTGTAGTAAAATTTGAAAAAATTGATTGTTTTGATATTAAATTCATATAGTATTACTTCAAAATTAAAATCTAAATATAATTGCTCAAGAAGTTTTCAATTCCTGCACAATTATTGAATATCAAATTCATGTATTTTACAAATTCTGTAGTCTAAGTTGATCATTTCAACTGCATCCGAAATGAACTGTATTTCTTCAGAATCATTCCATTCAATTATGTAGCCTACCTAAACAAAGGAAAATAATGTATGCAATGCAAATTTTGTATATTAAAACTATATACACTTTAGCAGAGTGCAAAATATATGCCTAGGAAAATTAAATATAACATTTAGCAATTATATATTT
>CABFPE010000566.1:524932-535441 GCA_900660155.1 Hofstenia miamia | reverse complement strand
AATACAACATCCAATCGAACTACTTTAACATTTTAAGGAAAATAATTTTGGAAAAATATTTTCTTTTTTCTTTAATGTAATGCTAAAATTTTTAATGAGACCTGTACCTGTCGACCTGACGTGAAACAGACATTGATTCACAATATTTAAAGATTTAATTCTCTCTTTAACCAAATTGTGATTAACTTTATTCATTCTTGATATTTTTATATAGACCTCTAGAGGTTTTTTAAAAAATGCAAAACATTGCTCGAAAACATATTGGTACATAGTTAAAATGGGGGTATAATTGAATAATTATTTATACGGATATGGCCGTAGTTTTTTTGACCCCTGGCTGCCAAATCCAGAATTTCTAAAAAACGCCTTTTTTCTTATCAAAATCAATAGAAAAGAGTAAAAAGTTATTGAAAACTGATCATTTTGAGAAAGCTGCATATATACTACCCTGCCTTTCTTTACTACTACCCTGTATATAAACAATTATTTGTGCATTTCAAGACTCATTAGATATTTTTAGCTTTGGTAAAATACTTTTTTAGCTCCTACTCATGAGTGTGTTATTGTTCATTATACCTTAGACCACTAGCAAGTTGGGACTACCTGTCAACTCTCAAAGTAATAAACATTTGAGCTTTGTCCAAAATATATTGTTCAAATGCAACTCAAATACTGCATAACAGATGTAGTGCTTCCTCTGACTGTCAGCCATTGTGGTTTAATCCAAGTAGTCTTCACTCCAATTTCAATTTATCAGTAGAAGTACTTTGCACTGAAGATCCTGTGAATGTGATGGTTGACTGGGATGGTGCATGAAAAATGCACCCAGTTAACTTGTCTAAGCTATGTAACTCAAATGCTGTGTTCAGATTCCAGAATTTGATCACCCTCATCATCATTCATCAACTTCAGCATATCAGAGGTTAGGACTTGTAAGATGATTGGGCTTGGGCATTGCTGAATTTGCCAAATCATCCATCTGACCAGCTATTATATTCTCAAGAGGCTGAACTGGCCACATTTTCAAGACACTGATGGCAATGTAATGAAGTGTATTAGCTGCAAGTGAAGATTGTTAGAATTGGTTGATTTTGATAAACTTCACAACTGTTGCCTCTCTTCCACACTGTTTCTTCTTCTTGCATTTAAGGTATGTTTCTTGTTGTTGACATGTCATGCTTCAAAATTTTACAATGAGGGGAGTAATCAACAAGGCAATGCAATGTGATGCTAATAATGTAATGTATATATTAGATAATAAAAATCCATCAATTTGGCTTCACAAAGTGTTCTATCCAAAGATGACCTGTCACCTGTGTTCCTGGATCTGGTTTACACAAGTTATTCACAGTGTTTAACCCTGTGATGATAAAAAAAAATAATTGCTGACATCACATGGGCAGACACATATAATGAAATGGAAATACCTCTACCACTAAATGGTTCCCCTTATGGTGAAATGAAAATGCAAGTTCTCAGTTATTGTGGACACAATAGGTGAATTACATGCAACCACTAGATACAATTAACATGAGTCAACCTATATATAGGCATACATATTAATATGAACACATTTGACAGACATCTTCTATCATACAGCTTCTGAATTCAAACTGAAAATATATATGAGCTTTCTGCCAAATAATTCAGTGTAGTATAGCTTATATACATAATGCATTTTTTTCTTTTTTTCAGGGCCTTATTATTTTTCCACCATGAAACCACATAGTCAGTCATGGCAAATTTATTTAGTAACTCTTATTCTTAAACAGCCTAGAAATTTTTGAAAATTTTTAATGGCTCTTGAAAAAAACTCTTATAGTTCAAGAACAAATAAAAATATGACCAAAATCTGAAAACACTGCAGATAGATGAGTGTCTCCTCTTTAAATTTTCTCATTAAGCTGCAACAATACCCTGTCCTATCTAGTGTGGTATCTGTATGAAATCAGCTAACTATTCTACTATTCTAGCTTATTGAGGGTTTCGAGTCAATGCATGGATTTACCAATTCTACAAATAATTAACTAACTTCTCTGGGTGTTATACCCTATTTTAATATAAGTTAAAAGAAAAACAGAAGATTGTGTTGGGGAAGAGTGGCCACACTTGGCCGATCTGATACAGAAAACCTTTAAGAAGAGTCGCATAACAATAGAGCCCTAATTGATTAACAATAAAGAAGCCCTAACTCTTGGGTCCAAGTAGTGAACCTAAGTGCTTCGTAAAAATAACCTAAACTCAATGCATTTTTCACCTCGTGCAATTTAGGTGAAAGCATTAATAATTTTAAAAATGAATGGCAAGCAGGACAACAGCCCTATCTGTACATCTAACCTAAGTTAAAGGAAGACAAGCCAGCCAAGTTGTACCACGTCTGGGTGCCCTTTAACTAAGCAGTTGGAAAGTTAGAAACACATAATTTTTAAATAAAAGATAAGTCAAAATTTGAAGAGAAATAAATAAACAATTTATACAAAATAAACATATTTATACAAATGAAAACCAGTAATTTTAAACAAAACATATCGCATGAAATATGAATAAATAGCTGACAGGTACAAATGAATCGTATGCTAGAGTTTTACCGCGCTGTTATATCAGCAGAACTTCAAACTAAAATATATTGCACCATTGTCACTATGTCAAAATTACAATTGAAATAAAATCGAAATAATAATATTGAAATTGAAATAAAGGAAAAATAAAGAATGCAAAAGCAATGAAAGTTTTTATGCAAAAATTCAAGTCGCAGTTGGTGCCACAAACTTATCACATGCAGGCCTATTAGGGTCAAATTTTAGTAAACATATATTTAGCTTGTCAGTCATTTTAATGGATTTGACACTTAATTGCATTCCTTCATACACTTTGTTACCTATATCATTAAGTATCTGTACAAAAGTTTTCATTGATTTTTATTTGTGGAAAGCAAGAAATGTTCAATTTCACATATAAGGGCATTTGATCATTGTATGTTGGCATGTATTTCAAAATTCTGAGCCTTTCCCTTATGATAGAATATGATTTACAAGATAAATTTGAAGACAATGCTGAAGATCAACGTAGTAATAACCAATCTGATAATGTGGAATTCAATGCAATGAAGAATCTCCTGATTTGTAGGAAGAACTAAGCTAGAGATCAAATGAGACATCACGTGAGCCAGAATGTTGGTACTTGTAAATTGCATGAAGGTCAATTTGATAGTAGTAAAGTTCATCCTTAAAATATGGTAGGTGGTTTGCCTCTCAAAGCCATGCTTTCATGCATTTTTGTGAATGATGTTGAACCTGAAAGAATTCTGGTTCATTCCAAAAAAACAGTTATTTTACAAGATGACCACAATCCGTTCACACATGATTTGTTGGGCTTCTTAGGTGATTGCATAAGTGAATATAATGTTGAAAACAAGATAGGATAAAATAAAATTAAGATAGAAATGCATCTATAATCAGGGAAAAAAATTTGCAAAACATCAGATGTAATTACTATATGAAAATATAGAAAAATACTTCTTTCTTGACAACATTGCTGCGACCAGGGTATCTGTTCTGCAAATGCAGAGTAGCACACTCTGTCCTTATGGGTATTACACGGTACAAAAGTCTCAGTGGTGTTCTGCAAGATTTTCCTAAGAAGGCTATCATTTCAAATGCATGTTAGTGATGATACCACACTTAACAGCTCCTTTTTGGATCTTGTCCAGGTTTGCAATATGTTAATCAGTACATCCACCCCAAATGGTAATACTGTAAATGAAAAGAAAGAACTAGACTTTTGTACAGAAAACTTGTTCTCGTAAGGGTATAGCCAAGCCATTTCAATTGAAGAAAATTCTTTTGAAATAAATTATTTTTGGTGAAAAGTTCACATTATACATTATTGTAATTCATTGTGTTTTACATAATCTACACTTAGGCCTAATAGTTATTCCTATTGCAATAGCTCAGAATTGCTTGAATAAATACATGTGATTCCATGGGGTTCCTCAGTGATCAAAACGGACCTTGACATTGCAGAAATTCAAAGGTCAAGCTTAGGTTAATGGGTTTGGGAGGTCTATCTACATACAAAGAAAATTCATTGTTGATTCCATGTACTTTAAGCCTTATATTTACCTGACAATTAAGTATGGAATTTTCAAGAAAAAATGCCAAATAATATCTTTAGGTACATTAGGCACAACAATACAAATTGTCAACATTACATCCAAGCACGGTCATATATAACCTGTAAATGCCTCACGATTTCCAAATTTCCTAATTGGCTTGGAGAAAACTTTTTGCAAATGTGGGAAATCAGCTTTGTCCTTTTAACATTAGAAAGACCGAGTGATCAAATTTGACGTCTTTGCACATCTTAAATATTTTTGTAATGCCTCATGTAATGAGAATTTAAATAGAAAAGCAACTTATTTTGCTCTTCTAACACTTTTCTTTCATTTGCTTTTGTTTTCAATAGTTTTACTTGAATGGGTCAATTCTGATAACTACATAAATGTAAGATATAGAATCTTCAGGTTTTTTAGTGTTAAGAAAACATCAGGCACCTAAAGTTAAACAATGATTATAGTAATATCAGACCAATTATTATCTTGCACTTATCAAGGATACAAGCATAAAGTTTAAATGCCATCCTCTGTACATCTCTTGGTTCGAATAATTAGGGATTCTCAAACGATAATGTTGGTATTTAGAGTCAACAATTTAAACATGATGTGCTACTTAAGCTACGGTAAATAGACCAAAACATTTACAAGAGTTTACATTGATAAAGCCGACGTTGATTATGATAAATAAATGCTTTTGAAGTACTATTTGCAATCTAGGTATGAGTTTAATTACTTAAATAATATAAATAAATTCACATCTTTGTCTATTGGTATATTCTCTAAAATCTTACATTGTACAAAACAGCGTAAATGAAAATTGCAATTATGAAAAGAAATTCAAGTGCAGGTTTTAGCATCTATAACCCAAACAGTATCACAAATGACCAAGACTAGAATAGATATCGACTACAAATAATCAAATTATGATTTAAATGGACAAAAACACAAATACAATATTTTATTTAATTTGAGCAAAAAAGATTACAAAATATGTATAATTGATAATCATAGATGTTCATTAAAACTGGTTCTCAAAGTCACCATTGACAATCAATTGGCATTATATTGACTGCTGGGCAGAAATGACAAAAATACCTACAAGGAAAAAAAATTGGGCGCCTTCTACTTAACTTGCCACGCTTGTTCTGCGATAGAAGGTTCGGATCTAGATCATTACGCAATCTCGAGTGTTTGCAAAAAGAATTAGTGCCATATCATGTTTAAATATTATTCTAAATTCATTATCAGGGTGGTCTTAATGCAGGTTGGGTATGAAGTCATGCAATTTTTGAATTGTTTCACATTTTTGAATTTTTTAGTATTTTTAAAGATGCAATAGATAAAAATTTGCAGAATACCATTGGGTTTGCCTATTATTTTTCAATTCCTACGGTACAGTGGTCTCAAAGCTGCCAGACTTAAAAACTTTCGATAATTTCCTTGTGGATAAATGAAATTTTCGTGTTTACTGAAGTAATCCATCGACTATCCAACAATTGAAACAAATTATTATCGATGATTTACTCAAGAATTGCTACGGAAATCGGCTGTGTCCATTTTCGACCGCCATATAGTAAGCCTATGTTGCGTTTCAACAGTAGGTACATTGTGCGATGAAATTTACTTAAACACTTTTGCATTCTTCTTAGTTTCAATGTTTTTTGTTATTAATATTGTATTCTTCTAATCTGCTGATTTCTCCAAAAACTAAAGAATGAGTCCTTATGAAGCTAGTGGCGTTTGAATTCAAATAAAGAAAACGCAAATCATTTCTATTCGATTAACATAATGGATTCTACATCAATCTAACTTAATTAAATCGGTTTCCATTGTCCGGTTTTGAAAAATTTTTGGGAGATTTGTAAGTGCAATATTTCATCCAAAAAACATTGCATCATAATTTGTTGCCCTTAAAATGGCAAAATTACACTTGTTTTACAAAAGGAGGGGATTTATGAAACCATACCTTTTATTTTTTTGGATTTGCACAATAAATATAATTGTATACCAGATTTTATGTGTTCTTACAAATTTTGTTTGTTATTTTTCTCAAAGCAATGGAATGTTACTAGGGGATTTTTCTACTAGATGCTTCAATCTGAAACAATGTCTTAATATTTATTTTATGCTGTTTATAAAATTTCCATGTTTATATTTAAATATTATCACTGTATATCTTTAGGAATTTATACAGTCATGTAATGAGTGATTTGTAGAAGTATAATTGAATGTTTTTTATGATTTACCTGGTTTACTATTGTAAAAATTCGTTAAGTACATATTAAGCATTAATCTTTTCTGTGAATTGCACAAAATTTCTGAAACGAATTCTATTTCGCTAGTCTATTCTTAGGATTCCACAAAATCTCTGAGGAGAAATATTACTTTAGTTGCCCATTACCTTTGTGGATTCCACAAAATTTCTGAAAGAATTTTATTAAACTTTTCACTTATTTTTGTGGATTCCACAAAAATCTCTGAAGAGAATTTCATTTCGGTAGTAAATTTTTGGTGGATTCCACAAACACGCAATTTAGGCAAGAACATTTGAAACTTAAATTGTAATAATAAAACATTTGTCGTCTTTTAATTTCATGTCATGTTAATTTTCAATCAAAACATATTTATCATACAATGCAAATCACTGGCGTGCCCAGGAATTTTTATTAAAGGGGCCAAAATTCAATTTTTTTTAATAACTTACTGTTGATATTATTTTATTCCTTCAGGAGCGTGGCCAGCCGGAAATTAGTGTGAGGAGAGTGGGTAAAATTAGGATAAGCTAAATAGTAAGCACACTATTTTTATAGCAATCTTTTATTACTAAGCTGTTAAATTGAAAAGGATCTGGCCTTGAGCTTACATGCTTATAGTTATCCACCAAAATCTCTCATGAATAAAGCTGCCAGAAACTGCATATCCAAAGCGTGAATTTTGAGGGTTATTGCACGAAAAATCTCCACTATTCTCTCGACTATTGCACCACATCAGAAAGTATTTTCTGCATCTGGATTGCTTTTAAGTGCATGATCTTCAGCATGTCTGTGTCGATGAGCAGATATCAACTCTTTCTTGGATTTCAATTTTGTGTATTTTGTAGAATAATGAAATATTTCAATTTTTACTAGTTTTTATAAATGTGGTGCAGATGCTGCTGAGAAATTTTTGTTTTTACACCGCCGCCAAAAATATACTGATGTACAGCTCTGCCTAAGATACTTAATTTTCAATATTATAATTATTATTGTAGGCCTAACTTCTGCTTAGCTTAACAAATTAACCCCAAACTACCTAAGGTATGCTAAAAGTAACAAACTATTTTGTCCACATTTTCAAACAATTTTCTCTAAGCCTCTTAGGAAACTCTGTAAATTCTGAATTTGGCCACATCTATGAGTAAGCATTGGATGAAAATTTGCGCATGTATAGGCACGAAAATGATGGCAATTTAAATGTGTTGTTGAAGGTGATAGCTATCTTCAATAGGTAATGGGTTTATTAAGGACCATCACACATTGTAGAAAACGTTTGGGATCATTAAGATTAGACATTGTTTTCTAGTCAGTTCTCAGATATTTTTTCGCGTAATTTATGTTGTCAACATATGAAAATCATTTTTCAGCAAAAGTTTGCAGATGTACATAGGCCCGTATCAGTAGCATCAAATCCATAACATATCGGGGAGGCTAGAGGTTCTAGTACAATAAAATATTAAGTTTTTTCAATGGAAAATCCGATATTTTTCAAAAACATTCAAACACTTCCCAACACCTAGTTTTCAGATATTAAAACAATCTGAAATATATTGTTTCCTGCAAATATACCAGTCAAGGTCCGTTCAGGCATTCTTGAGCAACTTCAAATTTCGTAGAACCAATTTTTTANATGTACAATAGGCAAATGAGTGATAAAAAGAGCTTAACGATATAATGTATTTGCTTAATACTAAATATAGATTGCCTGATCAAACCCGCTAAAACAAGACATAAAAAATTTCGGCCATTTGGCATGATACATGTCAGGTTAATTTTCAATCAAAACATATTTATCATACAATGCAAATCACTGGCGTGCCCAGGAATTTTTATTAAAGGGGCCAAAATTCAAATTTTNCAATCTGAAATATATTGTTTCCTGCAAATATACCAGTCAAGGTCCGTTCAGGCATTCTTGAGCAACTTCAAATTTCGTAGAACCAATTTTTTATGAAAAAAAATCTGAAATTATAAAAAATTTAGGGTCCAAACAATTTTGCCTTAATTTCGCTAGCCAATCAATAAAAAGCTTTGCAAAATGATATACATATTAATATATGCAGTTTCCTTATCAAAAATCATATTTGCATGTACAAAAATATAGTAATGGGCTTTATTAATGTTTCTTTCTCAAATTAGTCTAACTAAAAGTATTTAGTGTACTTTAGCTAAAACTTTACTCCAATTTTGAGGTCAATTTTTAATAAATTGGCAACTCGATGAGGCTGGTCGTATCGCGTTGCAATAATAACCAAGAGCTACGACGATTCTCTACTGCTTCACCAAAACTTTGGAATGAACTATCGGTGGATATACGCACGCAGCGTAATTTCGTAATCTTTAAGAAAAGAATAATGACATTTCTGTTTAGCATAACATATTACGAGACTCAATTATGGGTATGTATGTCAGCTAGTGCTAGCTGCTACCAATTGCAGCGCTTTTGAATATTCGTTGAATTATAAAGCGCTTTATAAGTTTATTGTAAATAAATAATAATAAATAAATTAATGTCAATTTGATAGAGCTAAACTCAGAAAAATAACGTCAATTTTTGGCAAACCTTAATCATCTATGTTAATCACTATAGACACAATTTAGCCTACAACACAGTTTAATATTTGCAAATGATTTATTCATTGTACGTTAATTTAAGTCTAGCTTTTGAATAAATTACTCCTCTTTGAGATCCATTGGAGGGCGATCCGTTTGGGCATGCAAATATGTTTTATCTGTCTGTGAAAACTTTATAAAAATCAACTAATTTGCAAAAAATCAATACTATCGACTTAATTCGCAACAATTCGCAAAAACTGTAATTTCGCAAAAATTCGCCCTCACCAAAAAAATAGAATCCCTCATGCCTAAAGTAGTGCTTCTTATGACTCACGAGAGCTGACCATGACCGTCATACCAACCCTCTCTCATTTTTTACACATGACTCATGAAGCATTGTCCTTACCCATTTTAACCATATTGCGCCACGTTTTGTCAATCATCTTTGCTCAATGCAATATACAATAGATATAAGTGAAAGAACAAATATAACTAAAGCAAAAATGACATTGTGTACATGTATTTTAATCCAATATCGCCTGCCGGATATCTTCATGGCCTAAAGCCTTCTTAACTACCATGGCGTGGATTAATTCGTTATGATCGGGTGAGGATTCGCTTAGTATTCAAAGAAGCGGATTCGACCTATTACAGTTCATCCATGAATCTCCAAATTTGCGACACATAGACCCATGAGTCATTGACAACGCTGCGCTAAATTGGTTATCTAAGTTTCGAAGAATGGAAAGATTCCTTATCGTGCAAAGTTTGTAAAGGAAATTCAGCGTAGTGTTTTGCGGCTCGGGCTTCTTGGCAGCCAGCTGCTAATAATTATTGGTAGCTGTGACCGCAAATATTGAGGCCGTACCCTTCTGTAAAATTTCGATTGCTTGTAATATTCACTACATTTTTTGATTACTCTGGAGCTTAATATTAATAACCTTCCATGTAATGCCTTGAGAATGATAGATATGACTTTGGTTCGTTTCGTATTAGTTATTATGTGAACGAAGGGCTGTTACCACTTTGTTTTAGAAGCGTTTGTCCGATAGGGGATTTAGTAAAACAATATCTTCAACATAAGCAAAATGTCTCCTTCTCGCTATCTGTCAGTCAATCGACACACCACAACCAAAACCCTCAAAAGTATTGGTTAAAAAGAAAAAATCTAAAAAACATAAACAAAACATACCAATTTCAACAATTCATTGTGCTACATGTAATTCATTTCACATCATTCTCTTGTTTAAAATGCCTCTTGATTAGCTACGAGCTTTGCAGTGAATAATTAATTGAATTTTGGTCACAAAATTAGTTATATTTACCCATATCTAAGATTTTCCCTCTTTACCCCGTTTGCCCTAATCACCGCGATTACATCTACCCAGTGATAATAAGAGGCTGTTATCCCTTTGAACCGCTAGACTCTGGCCGACGTTTTGTTCCTGATTGATGAATCAACAAGTGGAACCGGGTAACAAAATAATGAGCGGCTGTAAAGAAATGCCTACAACAAAAGAACTTTCATCAAAGAACCTATGTATATCAATATATATATATATATATATATATATATATACAAAC
>CABFPE010000566.1:495575-524861 GCA_900660155.1 Hofstenia miamia | reverse complement strand
ATATATATATATATATATATATATACAAACAAAACTCAAACAATGTTGATCAACAACTAGCTATTACGTCTGATTGAAGCCGCTCTGCATCTAGTCTGCAAGATGCTAATAAAGCTAAAAGCCCCATTAAACGGTTCCTTGATAATAATACGTTATTTTATGTGTGCAATCAAAATTAAACAGTCGCTAGATGGCTAAATCCAGTGAATCACTTACATTCTAATTTGTTGAAAACAGGTAATAATTTACTTTTTCATGCACTGTTGTTGAAATACTATTCTTTTGATTAACTGTTGGTAGAAGAATGTGTAGTGTGCCAAACAAAATATATATGGTGGGTATTAAAATTGCTTTTATGGACGTGTCGCATGTGCAATTTTGATTTTAGAAACAGTCAATAAATTATTGTTAATTACAATTAACACAAAAACAGAATTAATTTATAGAAAGTTTTTCCCTCATTTCCATTTTGCAGACACTTCTCAAAACCAAAATTTCTTAAATGTTTCTGAGTTGATTGCTTTTTTGGATCAGTGGCGTCTTGCACCAAAAAAATATTGGGGATGGGGCTCAACTGTATTTGTCCGTAACTGGATAATTTTTTTTATAATTTTGACCTACAAAAACGGCATTCTGAAAGCAAGAGAAACGAATTATTAGTTATAAACATTTTGCTCTGAATTTGTCTAATGGTATGTGTGCAGACCACAGAAATCATTCAAATATTCTGACGTTTTCTCTAAAATTGGAGAGGGCTACTCCTCCCCCTCTCCGTTGTCTTTTGGCAAAATGTTCGTGCTTTGGACGATCAATGAAGTAGAGAAAGACACGGAAATGAAGTATTCATAGTAAAAATTAGGTTCATTTATAATATGAGAAATATCTCCAATTTGCAATGTTAATACATTAGTGAGAAAATGAAATAGTAAATTATGACGTTTCTTTATCATCTACAAAAGCATCTAAAATTAATCCCTTTTAGGAAGGTTTTATCAGACATTTCAATATTACATATTATACCATTGATCTCTTAAAGACTTGCAAAGATTTTCAAAAATTGTATTCTCATCGTCGATATTTCAAATTGAAAGTGTCTATTTCAAACACGTTTTAAACTAAGATATATTAATTTATATATAAAACCATAAACGATTATTTATTCCTGACTAAGCCTTCTTGTTTAAATCTCATTATTTCATTTTGTTGTAAAGCGTGTAATGAACTTGCAATTTGAATTATCGCACAAAACTTATTTGAACGAATCAATTTAGTTTTCATCCGCTTAGTGGTGTGCAATTAAAATGATTCAAATTTCTTGCGATGCCACCATTTTTATTTTTTAGTCGTGTTTGCAATCCGAAGAATAATAAAGTTATCTGGCGCTTTGCAATCTGTGCATACTTATATGTAATTCAAGCTCCTTCATATATTAAAACAATTCAATCAAATAACAATTATGATGGAAGCAATACTTAACTGTCACCAAGTTCTTCTTATCCAGCGCATGCTACCTTTAAAGTAATCTTGCATCAATGTGCAATAATTTTGCAGTAAAATACAGAATTATTGTAACTATGATTACAACACAGTGCTAACAACGGGTTGTAACCAGTTGACCAGCAACCCCAGTAACTTGAAAATTTATATAAGTCGAGATGGCCAAAGAGCGCAGAAATGTATGTGGCGTTGGTAGCGCTTGTGTACAAGAATATTCTAAACTATGCAAATTTGAACTACGCATTTATAGCAAAAATATCGACTGGTGGTTTTCGCTGATTTAGCTGGTTTTAGTAAACTACTCCAAAAAGCATATTCCTATATGATTTTATATTATTCTGTTCGTTCGGGAGGAATTTCTCATGACCTCTTTTTTCATCTCCCTCGAAAAATAAAAAATGTCATCCTCTGATCATGGCTGCAAAAATTTCTAAGGAAATCAAGTGTCTTGGTGTGGTCTAGTTTTTAATCAGCACTTAAATACATAAGAGCAGAGCGACAGTAAAAAATGTCTTGAGAATGCTAATTCTAAACTCAAATTTAAGGTTAGTTTCTTGAGAAATTTTTATAACAACTGTGATTGGATTGGGTCGGGTTGTGTAAGATTTTGATAAATCCTATTTGGGTAGGGTTGGGCCAATTTTTGGTGAAGGTTCTTTCGGTTCGGTCAGAAAAATATGTCTTGTAGCCGTCGTTGCAAGTGTTATATAAATAATTTACAATTTTTGCTAAAACTATGCTAATTAAAGACAGTTTTTTTCAAATTTTTCTAAATGAAACTCAATTTTTACGCCAAGTTGTAATATGACAAAAGATTGTAACAAGGAATAATTTATAGGACAAAGCAATATGCTATTCGTTTAGTATTTGAATACTAATACTCGATAAAACAGTTTAGATACATTTTCAAAAATGGAAATCATATTTTTTCTTAATTTTTTTTTATGTTACATTAAACATTTCTTTTTGTTCAGTACCGGTAATTAATTTCTCCTTTTTGGATTATAGTATAATTGTTAATTATTTAAATTATTTATTANATTTTTTTTTATGTTACATTAAACATTTCTTTTTGATCAGTACCGGTAATTAATTTCTCCTTTTTGGATTATAGTATAATTGTTAATTATTTAAATTATTTATTATTTACATCTATGCATACCGAAATTAAAAACTTGATACATGTTTCAAAAATTGGACAAAATATTTGAGCTCAGTCCAAAGATTTTAAGTTTGGTTATAATTTTCTTTAAGAATAAAATACTACATTTTTTTGAAAGTAATTAATACTAAAAAAGAATTTTTTTTGTTTTTAACATTTATATTTTTCTTGATTCTTTGAAATTTTATTTCTTATGCATAAGATTTGTGCAATCTGATTAAAATTGGACAGAGCTGGGATCTAAAGACTATTCACATTATGTTTGTCAGAGCGTATAATTCTATAGAAATTATTGATATACCAATGTATACTTTGCTCTGAATCATTGCAAATTTGTTTTTGCATTTTTGTTTATATCAAATGGAGATGATGTTTGTGTGTATTATTTTAGTAAATTGACATCGATCCAATAAATGTGAAATAAATATTTTATTGCTATAGTTTGACAATGATGAATTCAGATTTTTAGAAAAAATATATAAATAACATTCTCTGGCTGCACCTACGATTATGCCATCACTATGCTGTTATTCGCAATTCCTCTAAATTTATGGCAATTTATTTGATTGAATAATCTACTTCTGATCTCATTTGAAGAGTAGAACGGAATATTATTTAAAAGTACCGAATAGAACCACGCCCCGGACTAGACTATGTTCCAATTCTGTATAAAAATTTATTTAAGTATTACTACTATTGAATATTTAGGAAAAATATTATCTTCAACCCGATTTGGAGTTTAATATCGCAGCCCTGCCTGCTCCTGTCCACACCCGACCCGATCGATTTTACAAACTATGTTTTTTAATTTTAAGCAGTTATTAAGAAACTAGTTTGTGAGTGTATGTTAGTGTTTTGCATTTGCAGATTTAACGCTACCCATGCTGCCCTGCTCCAGTTTGTTCTGGAAAATGTCCATCCAGAGAGGGAAATGGGGCGACAATTTAGCCCCAAACCCGCATGGCCCATATGAATTAAGCCAAGCAGAAACTTCTGATAACATCTACACACTGAAATTGAAAATCCTTAAATTTCAAAGTGTAAAACATATTTTTCAACACATTGTTTATAAATTTATAGCATTCACTCCATTTTGGTTTACTTGCTTAATAATGTGTTTTCAAATAACGCGGTTCAAGCCCGGCCTGGCACTACCGGTTTGTTTCCTTTATAATAACCTGAGATGGAATAAATATAATATTGAAACAAATTGCCCTGAAAACCGTTGAAATAATTTTGCAGTGGATGAGATTTGTCTACGTGGATTCTGATTCTAAGTAAGGCACGTATCCACAGGCTGTCCATGAAGAAATCTTTCATGCTCCAAGATTTATCGTGTAAATGTAGGAGTATATCACCCAGTCAACCTAGTTTTCTTCAATACTACATTGGCTGTACTCACTTAGAGAGAACAATACGCTAAAATCCCGAACTTAATATCTTATTATGCCTAGTCGATTTTTCCAGAAATTTAAACCCGAAACTGAAGAAAACTGGTTGAACCAAATGTTCTTTTACCCCAATATCTAACATTATTTGTTATTTCTTGGTATTCTACTAAAATTTATTATTCAAATTTTTTCATGAAGTCCGATGTGAACGAATGTCATTCATCCCATCCTATGGACAAGATTTTCTCATCCAATCACCAAAATTTCACATATTTGCTTATTTTAATAGAGAGAATTATTTCAATAGTTATTTCCTACTTCCGAATAAACAATTTTTGCTATAGAGATTAGTGTTTACTATTCAATATTCTGTTGTTTACATTTTAATTTCATTGTAAAAGGTAATTTTTATGTTTATGCTTTATTCGTGATGCAGTTGAACTTTGTTCATTGCCATTACTATTGCTAACATACCGGTACGCAATTGACAAACGTAGCTACAAACGATAATGTGAGACAAAATAGTTGGATTGATATTACAACCAGATTTATGTTTTTTTCCGAATCGACTAAACCACTTGCTTCTGAGAATTGGCAAGAAATGCCAACATGTACAATTCCTCAAACTCAAAAATTTTTTTTGCAAGCACAATTTAAGCAAAAATGTAAAGCCTCTGCACTCTGCAGACATAATAATGGCAGCAATTTCATAGATTTAATTACTTTGGCTCTTCGTGGAAGAAATGGAAGTGGGACAGATTCCCCCTTGGTTTTCATATCCTCCTCCACCATCAAGTATTTAAGTCTACCCTCCCCATTTCGCTTCAATTTTTCCATCTGCATTCTCTTGTTCCTTATTGATGCTTTCACAATTGTGATAACACAACAGTTCCACAGCAAAATATTATATACCCTTACTCATTCTTGCAATTGATATAGCAATTATTCAGTAAATAGAATATTTAAGTATTTCAAGAACTCTGTGTATTGTAAAAGATTCGAGATGGACGGGTCCATATTATATTTCGTGTGTGGCTAAATTTTGTTGTTTTCGGCTAAGAAATTATAAGTGGCCGTGGTATAGTAAATATTTAGTAGCCTACAAAATCTTATTTATATCTGAAAAGCTCGTTCCTAGTACCATATCTAGTTGGGAATGCTAGGAAAAAATGTGGCCCATTCAATACCTTTGTGCTCTGCTTCAGTTTTTAGGTTATTTCAATAACATCTCTTTCTCTCTAGATAATGATGTTGTTTATCCACACAAAAAGTAGGACGAATCCAATGAATAGCCTGTTTTGAGTATTTTCTCAACGATTGTCTAATGGTACTGGTTGGTTGTATCAAAATTTTGATAATTTATTTTGTAATTAAAAAATTTTTTAAAATGTTTTTTCATTTTAAGCACTTTTTCACGTTGTCAATATTGGTTTTTTAACATTTTTTTGCGTTTTCTATCTTTTCAGCAGTGCACCTACCATTTTAAAATACTATAAAATGACTTTTTTCAAAAATGAGTCATGATAAATATATTTAGGCAGTTTTAAAAATTTGAGAAATGACAACCAATTGAGATTTGTTTACTTGCCATATATAGAACTGGTTGGGATAAACGCGAATTCCTAAATATGAGATATGAGATTTAAATATCAATTCATTCAGTAATTTACAGGCTTGCATATGCGCTTCTCTTCCATTTCCATTCCATTTCCACAACTATTTTAAAAACATTTCCATATTTCCATTAATTTCCATATCTTTCCATAGCTCTTAGAGATAGTCGTTATGCTTCTGCGGTACCTGAATTTTTTATTTTATTTATTTCAGTTCCATTAAAGTAATAAAATCACAGCTTGAATCAACTGAAGACTACACAACGCTAAAAATGCAAATATAAATTGTGCTGTTCATTTGCACATTTACTTATTCAAAGATATTCATTTCCTATATCAAAACTTAGGAAAAATATAAAACGTAATTTAACCCAGGAAGGAGTTCATCATCATCCCAAATTCTGTATTTAGCCTTAAAAATAAACTACAGTCATCAACCATTGAGAAACATATATAATCCCTAAAATCGCTATAAGGAATTGACACGAAGTGAATCAATTTAGAACTTCTTTATAATATAGAATCAGATTCTATTAAAGGAAGAGCGGAAAATAATTTTTTCTATGGTTTATTCCAAACAAAAAAATTTTCTAGATGTTTGTAAAATGCATGGGCCTATAAAGTCCCAATTGTCCCAAAATCTATCAAATATTTTCTTTGAAGAAAGGCAGCACTACAATGCGCACTGCTTCGCTATTCAGAAAAATTTCGTGACGGCATAAAATGCAGGCCAATTTAGAGCAATCGCTAAAATTATTTTTATGCCATGTATTAAGATAGCACGCGGAATCAATTTTCGTACGTCATCGCAGGACAGAAATATTTTGTAGCAAAAAATATTTCGTGTAAAGCTATAGCGTTGAGAATGACTTTTTTAAAAATTTTATTGCCATAAATTTCCATTAAATTTTTATTCCATAAAATGATTTCCATTTCCATGCCATTTCCATTTCCATTATCTGGAAGTGGAATGGAAAGGAACTTTCCATTTCTATATGCAACCCTGATTTTAAAAAATGGCAAATATAGGGAAAAAATTAAAATGGAAGACAGGCCATATAATAACGCCGTTTAGTTGTATCAAATGTAAAGAATGTAAAGAAAATCGTATAGAAAAGCTTTTAACAATGCATATGAAAATGATCAGCATAATGATTGCAACCAATTCAATTTTTGGAGAAGAGTAAGTTTCTTCTACTCATAAGCAGCGGAAGAAATTACGTAATCGATTTCTGTTGTTTGTGAGCATGTGCAATAAGTAGCTGATCGGTCGTATTTACTTTAGCGTAATATTTTACAAAGGTGAAATTGCATTATTAATGCTTTTTTACAGTAAAAAATGCATGGGCAGTTATTGCGAAATATGGTACCAACTTCCATTAATAATGGCCATATTAAAATCCTATCAATTCTATTACTATATGCTATGGTATAAATTATTGCCCGTAGGCCGTTATCGCTTTACACCTCTCCCGATGCATGCAACTTAAAATTAAAATAGTGCAAATTTTAATTTAAAAAAATTTTAATTTCAGTTTTAAGGAATGTCGAAATTCTTTTCAACCCCTCCTAAATTCGTGTCAACCCCTTCAGTTATGCTGGCTACAAGCCTGTATGACACATCATTCTAGATTATCCAAATGCAAAAGTACGAAAATATTTTGTAGAATGTAATTTAGTACCTAGAATGATGAGATGATAGAATAATACTAAGAATCTGAAATTCAATTGGAATTCAGACAACTGCTCCTACATAGCTAGTAGGGTATAAGATTACTTAGCTTGCTTTAGCTGGAATGGAGGGTCTTTGCATCAAAAGAACCGCATCATGATACGACGCATGGGTTAGCATTCGAAGAAAATTTGCCGTAAAGAATTTATTTTCGTTCAAGTCATTTCTATGACGCAATTTTACTTAATTCGATTTTTGACTTGCTCGACCTAAAGCAAAATATTGATGATCTTTTTCACAAAAACAATATAATGCAATATTTTAACAATACTTATTATATTCAATTAATAATTGCGATTTTTTTACAAAAATAAATAACTTTCACTAATTTATTGCAATAATTTTTCAATTAAATATTTATTTAGAAACCTCGAAGCCTCGTTGTTTTAGGTATTTTAAAAACAGAATTTATTGTAGAGACGTATATTCAACAACTATGCTGAAATTTTGAAAAAGAAATAGCTGTTCTTTTTCTGTACGAATATATATATATATATATATATATATGTATATATGTATATAAAAAAATATATATATATTATATATATATACATGTATTTTATATAGAAAAGATTTATTGAGCCAAAGCTAGCCAGGAATGAAGCTAGCCTAGTATAAAATAAGTATTTTTGCATACTTTAAATATTTTAAATACGTTTGTTATAATAATCTACTTAAACAACTTTAAATAATTTTGTTGTCATAACAATTGAAGACTCAAAAGAGTACTTGTTTGCGAAAGGGCTTTCTTACCCTTCCAGTAGTTTTCCTGGACTAGAAGTAGACTCGTATACAGGGTCGCCACACTTTGGTAAACGTTAACCCTTAGCAGAAAATTCCAAGTTTTTCAACATATTTTATAAATTCTGAATAAAACACTTATTTTAATTTTTTCTTTAAGTATTTAACAACCTTGCTCGAAAGCAAGCAAACCGCTAGAAAATTTGGGGCGCATTTTTAGTTATCGTATCGGAATAGTATGTGATCACATATTTAGACAAAACTTATGTAAAAGTTCATTTTATATGAAGAGTAGGAAAGCAATATTAAGACAGAATATTTGGCAAAAAGAGGTAGGAGTTATTTTCATATTAATTTTAATCTTTAGTTACCCAGGAACTCCTGAAAATCTCGGTTTTCTAAAAAAAGAATGTTAAGCTCATAACTCAAAAAATAAAATAAATATCTTAAATCTGCAACATCTCGTGATAGAGGAGTATCTCCCTCCTTTTTTACTTACGTTTTAGGGTTGCGCCAGGTCGTGACTCGGTTTGCTCGATATATATACAGAAGAGAAAATAATTGTGGCACGAATAACGCATGAATATCTGAATCTTAATTATAGGCATCATTTAGGTGAATTTCAAAAAAATCTGAATTTTCTATAAAAATACTTAACCTTATTTCACGCGGAATCTTTCAAAATCTGTGATGGCTTCCCCAAGAAATTTTTAAACGCTTATAACTCACCACAAGATAGAGAATTGTCTTCTTTTTCTTTTTCGACTTTAGTTCAGGGTAGTTGTTGTTCCCATTAGACCACTTCATTATCAGGCACAAATCATTGCATGAGCAGGCACAACCCCATAGATGTGTCCATGTAAAAAGGTTTCAATATTTTTTTATTGGTTTTATAAAATTAGTCAAAAATGCGAACAAATCGATTTGTTACATGAAAGTATCGCTATTGGAAAGAGTTAGCATTTTCAAGTACTTCAATTAGAACAATACACCTTAGTACAAATGTTCAATGTTACTTGAGAGCACATTCATCAATAGATGTGTAAATATCCCATGAGTTCCAAATTTCCAAGAGGCGTGGCGAAAATTTATTGTAAACGTATATTCAACAACTATACTGAAATTTTGAAAAGGAAATAGCTGTTCTTTTTCTGTACGAATATATATATATGTATATATGTATATAAATATATATATATATACATGTATTTTATATAGAAAAGATTTATTGAGGCAAAACTAGCCTGGAAGTTTTCCGCTGCAACCATTGGCAGAGCGTGAACAATTTTGGTTTTTGAAGACAACACTAATTTCATGTTAACTGATCAAAATTATTTTATGTACACCAATGTTAATTTTGCAATGTGAAATCAAAACATATCTATGGCTATACAACATGTGTTATTATAAATCACAGCGAAAACTTAGGTATCCCATGTCTTTTAAAAGTACTATTCTTATTAATTCTTTGCTGACTATAAATAANGTTATTATAAATCACAGCGAAAACTTAGGTAATAATTCTGGAGATGTTCACAGAAACAGCAGTAGAATGCATTCAAGCAGGGGTGCGCGATGAATGATTGCCCAAACAATACTTGCCAATATGTCAAAAAATTATTATTTTTAGAAAAAAATGTATAAATAATTTATTTGCCATAATTTTATCATACTAAGATTGATTTACTGATCCACATTTTACGGCAAAAGCACTTGCTCCCAATAACTCTGAATAGACAGATATTCTTCCAAACAAAGCATTCTATTAAACCTGCCAGGGAAGGTGCTATCCATAACTAGGAAAAGAATAGAATTTCATTCAAAAAATATTTCTTTCAAAATAGCAAAATGTAGAAACAAATATAAATACTATATTTAAGAAGTGCAAAATTTTAAATAATATATTTTTTTACCAACAAGTAAACTGAGAAAGATATGATAACAACGTCCGTGTTAAAATAATTTGGGTTTAGCCACTTATTTATTTGTTGTAAAAGTGCAATTATCTTTGCTTGCATATTACATTATTTGGCAAATTATATAGCTTGCAAAATATATACAGTTATATCTTTTTTTCTCGATAATATACTTATAGATAGTTGTATATAATACATCACGCAGTTTAATATATCAGTTCTAAATCCAAAAAGTAGTTTCAGTAAATTTATACATTGCAATTTGAGGATATTACAAACATATTAAGTATTTTAAAGAGAATTATAGATTTTTAGAAATCATTTAATATCTTAAATTATCTTTAAGCAATTTTAAAAAATTAAATGTTTGGAGAGAAATATTCAATTTTAAAGTATCTTTAAGTCACTATAAAACAAATCAGTGTTTTGAAAACTAATTTAATACTTTAAAGTATTTTTTGTTATTTTAAAGTTAATGATTTTTCAAGAACTTTGAAGTATAAACACGAACACTATTGGAAGTTAAAGATTTTGTTGGTATCAGTTCCTTAGGTATACTGTATCTATGCGATAAATGATCAAAATTTCAAAGCCAAGTTTTATTACATCCTGTGTTTTAACAATTAAAGGAATAATTGTAATTCGTTGAAGAAATCTGAATGTGTTTTTACAAACAGCGTAGTACAGTACAATCAAAACGCGGAGTTTTGAATGTAGAATTCGTTGTTAGCCAATGTCTCGCAAAGGGCCAATCACTAAAGACCCCACGAAAAGCAACTCATCATGCTCACACTAGTACGTAGAAATCTTTAATAAAATTCATGTTATTAACGAGCCCATTGACTGGCTCTTGCTCTTTGTTAATAGGCTATTAACCGAATTAGTAGCAAAACTATATAGCAATATTAAATCTAGCTCCGTCGTTTCTAGATAGATATTGTGCTTGAGACGGCCGTAGCAGATTTAAAATTGATATGATGCAACTTTATATAATATATAGCGTGTCACAAAAACAACGTTTTTCACATATTCATGTATTTATTATAATACACAATAATTTTTTACATTGTAATTGCAAAATATTTCGCAATTCATACATAGTCACCATAGTAAAAAAAGTTTGGAAATTTGGCAAATAAATTCCTACTTAGTGCCAAATTTTTAAATTTAATTTGCAAATTGGCTCCAAAGATTTGGCAAATTTTCCAAATTATTTGCAAACTTTCCAGGAATTTGCCAAGTTTTACAAATTTTGGGCTGTGTGAATTTTTACGAATTTATGAAATACGTTTGCCAATTACACTCATACACTTATGCAAAGTAATTAACTTTTATCAGCTTTATTCATTTAAAACATCACCCTGATTAGGTTGATCAAACTGCTTTCACAGTGTACATTACAGTGTATACAGCTGACGCAGAGACCCAAAACAGGATTGTCATTGTCTAACCTAAAGCAATCAATTGCCTACTACTTGCAAAAAAGCATTGACATTGACATGTCAGTCAACATCATAATTTCAAACTAATACCACATTGACAATTATACCAATTTCAAGCCTGTTTATATTCCGTAACAATGTGCTCAAAATTTTGGCAAATATGCATTACAATTCAAACATTTATAATTATGGTACATTTAAAAAATTATTTCTGGTATGGACATTAAAAAGTAAAAGAACACAATTGATAATACTAGTCTATAACCAGTACTAATTGCGTATTGAAATGTTGCATAAATTATTGCTAGATATAGAAATATTTTGTTTAGAATAGTACAATGAAAAGTTCAAATTTTCGTTATATTGGTTTCAAAAATATTTGAAATAGTCTATTATACATTACGTACACGTTTATTTATTCAAATAAGCTGTAAATTTATGAATGTGCAAATTGTCCAAATTTGGATAATTTAGCAATTATTTGGCAAATATTTGCCAAATATGTGGAATACTGCATTTTTTTTTGCAAATATTTGTCATATATTTGCCAAATTTTCCAAACGTATTTACTAGGGAACCTTCATGATCAATTACTCTGGTGAGATGATTTTCAGTAGTTCCATTTCCTGCTTCATGACATCACAAGTTATTCACTGACTTTCTTGTTCAAGATAACTTTCAACATTTTTTTTTGAAAAATGAGCTTACAACGCTTCATTTCAAGAAAAGGAAAAGTAATTCTATCGCAAATGTTTACGATAGTGGAATAATCTGGCTGCTTTTAAATGGCGACATTCTACGTGTGACCGAGCTGATTCTGCAGTATGGAGTTTTCTGATAACGACTCCATAAGTTTCCTGCAAATGGTACGAGTTGAACTTATTGAAGCATTCGTCCAGAAACTTTGTATATGTGACAGAATCAATAGTACATCCTTTATCTAACACTTTGAAGAATGACAGCCCAATAAAGTTAACCTCAAGTCAAGGCCAGAAACTTTCTATCTGAAACTGTTCTTCTGGGAATTTTTGCAACATCCCAATAGGGAGGAATCCAAGAGCGTCTTTTCTTTGGATTTCCTATTGGAGTAGAGAAAAACCACTTTTCATCTCTTACAATGAGTATGTGAGATGTTTCGTGTATCATTCATAACACGAAGCATTTCTTTACAACGAGTAATACGTTGAGTCATGTTATCTTGTGATATATAATGTGGGATGCACACATGGGCAACGTTTTTCCAACCAAAATCATTTTTGATTATGTGTTGTGCGACAAATTGTATTCCACCGCAAATCACGAGTTTTTAATTTCGGATTCGCTTCTAAAGCTTCTCTGATAAGTCCAATACGTTCAAGTCTTGAATCATCTTTTTTTCTACCACTTCCTATTCTTCTGTCAAATGATGTTCTTGATCCGTCACTGTACTTTCTGATTATATCCTGCACCCTTCTCAAACTTATTCTCTCCGCCCCAGGCAGTAACGATGTCATCATGAATCTTAGTAGCTTTATAGCCACATCTTCTCAACGTTTCAATGATAACATAAATATCGTGGGGTGACATCTAGATCAAACTAGAAAGAATTTTCAATTGGAGTATCAATACCATCTGTGAAAGAAAAATCAAGCTACAATCAAAGAAGATAACCACTTATTTTCATTAGAATATCTACCAAAACTAAGATCTCTAGAAATATTTTTCAAATTGAAGGCAGGAAGCAAAATGCCAACTAAAATGCATTTAAGAACAAATTCTTATAGAAAACATAAATTTAAGAAAAATATAATGAAGAACTCATTTACTAATTTTTGTATTGACTTATGGAATGAATTACCACCTCAATTTAAGGAAGAAAAATTAATTAAAGACTTGAAAAGAAATGTAAAAATGTATTTGAAACCAAGAAAAATCAAATATTTAAATTATCAAAAAACTCAAATCAATCCCAACAACCAAGCTTAGTCATTGAACCAGAAAAAAACTATTTTTAAAATATTAATAAGTGCTTATCACTTTATTTGTATAGTGATTATATATACAGAGGATTTTAAAAATTATTATTATTATTATTATTATTATTATTATTATTATTAATTATATACAAACTGATACAAATATCGAAGCTAACGCAATAATAACGCTGTTTTGTTATTGTATTATAATAAAAACATGAATATGTGAAAAACGCTGTTTTTGTGACACATTATGTATTAAACGTAATATTTAAGTTCTCACTTCAAAATATGGCAAGTTGTGTTCTCTTCAAATATTTAGAGTTTTAGATATATTTCTATAAGAAGCTCTAGTGTGGCTGGGCCCCATGGGCTCCTAACCCTTCAACTATGGATTGGATGTGGCCTAGGCCGCGACACTTTCCAACGGCTATACATCCTGAAACATTCTGCTCAATAGTTAGATACAGTTAAAATATTCATGGAAGGATTAAAAATTTGAAAAAATCGTTGTTTTTAGAAGATCACTAGGCAGTTTGAAGTTAAACAATTTCAATAAATTTATAGTTTGGAAAATAGAACAGTTAAATGTCTGTTTGTACATAATAGACACTGACAATTATAGATAACTTTTGAATTGGTAGATTTATTACAGCTATGTTGGCCAAATTTTACACTGCACGTGAAACTGTAAAATTTAAATTGACGAATTTCTTCTCAATTACTCTTTAGTATAGTATTGAAAATAGGTTAATCGAACACTATTTTGCTAAATGTGCGTTTACAACTTATCAATGAATTATGACATTTCTCAATTGAGAATAATGTGTTTGTTTATACGATGAAATGAAAGAAAAAATGTCAAAAGTGCTTTAATCTCGTCTTCCATCTCAAGGTGTGTTTACAGCTTATCAATGAAATATAATATTTCGCAATCGAGTGCGCAATTAGCACAAATTCAGCTGTAAACAGCTGTGAAAGACGATCAATTAATAAAACTAATGAAATCAAAAGAATGCGTAATTGAGCTTATCAATTGCGTTAATACTGCTGTAAACACTTGAAATACGATCATATTTCCACAATTGAGATGAAAGACGTGATCAAACCACTTTTGATATGTCGTCTTTCATTCCTTTCATAATTAGTCATTACTCTAGTGTAAACATTGAATCAATTATATTACTTCGAAAGTAGGCATCCTACAGGAAAGAATCACGACCCCATTGCTTAAAAAAGTTAAAGAAAAACGTTTCTGTTGGATGTCTCTAATCCCAAATGTTTTGAATTATAAGATTCAATTGGAATTAGGAGTGATAAACAAGTTCAATTGAGACGCTGTAAACAGCGTATCAACAACAATGCATTCTTCTCAATTTAGAGGTATTATAATTCATTGATAAGCTGTAAACCCACCTTCAGTTGTGCAAATATGTTCGTCTTTCAAAGCATTTACGGCAGCATTAGCGCAAATGATAAGCTCAATTACGCATTCTTTTGATGTCATTAGTTTTATTAATTGATCGTCCTTCGGAACTGTTTACAGCTGAATTCGTCCTAGTTGACCACTCAATTGTGAAGTATTATATTTCATTGTTAAGTTGTAAAAACACATTAAAGGTGTGTTGCCACTATCGACTTTTTTCATATGTCAAGAAATCGGTCATAAAAGTCGATAGTATGAACAGTCTATCTGCTTTTTTATTTGCTGATAAAAGTCGATAGTGGGAACGCTCTATCTGATTGTTTGGCAAAACAACTAAATTACTGTCATTTTATAAGTTGATAGTGGGAACGATACTAAAACTCGAGTCGAGCAGCTAGTTGAAGTTGGGAACAGACTCGTAAAACGCCGATTATTGAAGTTAAAATATTTCAAATTCAAAATATGCTAGCATTGTTTACATTCCAAAACAGATCCCTCATTGAACAAATGCCAATTAAAATCGTTCTCACTATCGATTTTTCCAACGCTTTTCCAATACCGGGTTTCCTGTGAAAAAATTTGATGATAAAAAAATCGCCAATGTGAATATAAATAAATGCGTTTTCGACAAAATTTGTCGATAGTGGGAACACGACACATCTTTAGAAGTGTAAGCCTAGGCCCAAAATAATATGAAAAAAATGTTGCTTTTCATACATGTATATTTTGTTTTGGATAGTCAAGAAAACATATTGATAATTTTTTATAAGCAAATTTTTAAGTTAAATATGGCGTGCGACCTCGTATTCTGTTAATGAACCGCTTTCATGCAATGTCTATAGACTATAAGCGGTTCTCAATAAATAGCAACCGGCTGCCATGCATAAGCTATTGTCAAATTATTTTGCAGGCCTCAGGGTCATCACTTTCTGAACTAAATTCAACTTAAATTATTCGAGTAAACTGCGAAATATTGTTTTCATAGCAGTTAAATTTACCTAATTTCGTTAAGATTTCTGTACTTGAAGTCTATAATTTGCTATTTAGATCTTCTATATTCCGTTTATTAAATGGAAAACAATGTGCAAACACGAATTTCTATTCCGGACATGATCATTAAAAAGAGAAATGGAGGTGAACTAAGCAATGAGGAAATACATGCATTCATCGAAACGGTATGCAGTAAGACCATCCAACCAACTCAAATAGGTAAGTTCAAATTTTTTCATATTATAATTTATCAAATTTCAGTCTAATTGATCTCTATTGTAAAATAAAAACTAATCACAATTTAATTTTGTTATTATTATGGAAGTTTCTTATTATGAAGACAATTTCAAATTGGAAAAATAAAGAAATCCACTTATAATTATATATATATATATATATACATATATATATATATATGTGTGTGTGTGTGTGTGCGTTTATTAGATTTGAAACAACATTTATTTGGAAAAGCTGAGGTTTCGGATCTTTTATGTCTAATTCGAGTAATACGAATTCCTCGGACTAATTGTAAATGTTTTTTCTACATTGGAATTAAATTAGAAAACCTAAAAATTTTGGTTTATTAGTAATCCCTCAATTGCTAAGCGTTTGTCATTTTAGGTGCCATGCTAATGGCCATGTTTTTTAATCCTCTAACTTTCAATGAAACCATTTCTATGACAAGTGCAATGACGAATTCTGGAAAAGTTTTAACCTGGCCAGATGTCAATAATGATCTAGTTATAGATAAGCACTCAACTGGTGGAGTCGGTGACAAAATTAGCATTTTTCTATCTCCAGCTCTTGCGGCATGTGGCTTAAAGGTAATACCCATGCACTTTACTATTTTAGTTACATATACTGTGAGCAATCACGTCCCGCTTAGTCAAGATGATCATAAATTTATATTTTTAAATGATAGCCTGACGTAATATTTGAAAAGCGAAGTCTTATAAATGTATGTGTAAAATTGCAATAAGTATCTCGTGGAACTGCACTTTCTTATTATTTCGAATATCTTAGTATTTGGCAGCCTATTCGGACTGTTGTACCCGAAATCGATCTTGATCTCATTTTGAGACTCATAACCCATCGAATCACCTGCGCAATGACCTTATTATCTTCATGGGACATTTGAAATATATAATTACAGTAGTCTAATTCGAAAAGCTAGAACTAAATTCAATAAACGCTTCCAAAGGTTGTATTTGAAACTAAGTTAATTTTAAATAAGAATTTGTGATTTGAAAAAAGAAAATGTTAGTGTTAAAAAAACGAAATAGGGATGAGCGAAGTTAAAGCGGTTTAGAGGGTTAACTAATGAGTACTAATTCAACGCATCCTTTCCAAAAAAACAAACTTATCTACACTCGACGTAATACATTATACAATAGTTTAGATTCATTTAACGTGTAACGATGTGGGATGTATTTTCTATAATGAAGGGAAATTTTCTTGAATTTTTTGAAAGCATAAATATTTGACTGTTGCTTGACAATTGCAATTCTTTTCCGAATACGACTGTATCAAGAGAGTAAGTTTGATGATGTTAGATACTTGCAATTCTTATTTTTTAATATTCGAGGAAAATAATTTAGTTAAGCCATTCTCTTCGCACACTCCTACCGATAGCATTTGAAGTCCACTCAGCTATCTACATGTATGTAAATGTGAAATTTTGTTACGAAGTAGAAAATGAGGGAAGTAAAAATATATCCCATGCCGTTTTTGGGGTTTCATTCACTAACAATAAATGATGAACAGGGACGATACTCGCAGAATTGCGGGTAGCCGACCACCTCGCAGCGCGTCTATTTCTCAGAAATATACAAATATTTAAAAGAAGCTTGCATCCGATATTTTTCTCGTTGGTTGCTTAGCCCATCTGGTGAATCTTTTGATAACGGACGTTTCCAAAAAAGTGGAAAGTGTTATTGACTGAAACAACATCTTGGACAAAATTAATCAAAAGAAAAATTGCCGAGATATTCTCCAACGCGCTAGAACTCACATTATAAATCAATTACAAAATGCATTTAAAAATGGCTTATCACCGACGTAGAGCAAGCAATTTTTTGGCAATGAAAACTTATACTAGAGGTTGAATCAGTGGAGTTGAATATAATTCAATCTGGTTACGCTAACGTCAAGACAGTTGTGTAAAGTTTCAGTTCAATTTTCTACTATTGGCAAGTGCACCCTGCCCTACTAGATCTTAAAATTTTGCTATTGACAATTTTCAAAATAGACGGAATTTTTTTTTAGTTATACAGTCACGATCATTCAATTACAAGGAATTAAAGATGCATAACCTAAATGCTCACAATTTTACATCATTGAAGTTTCATAGCAAAATCTTTTGAAAATTTATTTATGACAATTTATTGAGTATTAACAAGACATTTATTATAATTGCACTCTTAATAGACACCTCCTTTCTTCTTTTCCAAAATACCATATGTTAAACCTCACACAAATATTTTAATTTTTCATCCTACAAGCATTTAAACTTTAATCATAATGTAATATACACTATTTGTATTGCTGGTTTTAATAAAGCGTTATAGTTAGGTACTTTAAAAATTCTTCTAGTTTCTAGTAGGTAAGAGTTTATTTTAGCAATACAAATGCGATCAAATAGAGAGTTTGAAAGATTCAATCAGGCTCTCAATCTTGAGCATGCCATGTACAGCATGGTCTTTGCATACAAATATGTAGTACTTTTTACATGATTGCTTCATGCCTTATCTTCTGCGCAGAGATGCACTTCGGCCTCGTTTGGCTTGTGCTGGGCCTAGACCAGGCTTGGACCGAGGCATTGGAAAATATGCCGAAATTTCGAAAATAATTCACTATTACTTAACAGTGCATGCATATTGTGTTCGAAAATATTATTACATTTTGAAATTTTACATCAATATCATAGTCTTCTAAAACTAAGTTTAGGTTTTTTAGTGTCAATTTGTAGATTTTTTAAATAAGTTTTTAAGATACCCAACTTTGGTTTTACAAAGCGAAGAATTTTTGGCTAGGTTCATACATTGGTCCTAAGGAGGGCGGCCCGAATGACATTAAATTAATAGAGTGGCCGTTTTGTGAAGATCAGTTTAATCCAGAGTCAAGTTTTGATTTGTAAGGAAGAACCCATTGCGATTTATTGCAAATGCTGCAACATGCGGGAAATGGTAAGAATTCGGACTCTATATCTCATGTAAGTGCACATGTAAATGTTTTGCTCATGCGATGCCAAATATATACAAGCCAAAATAAGCCTCAATTTCTTCTTTGATTTCAGGCTCATTATGAGGACTGGAATCGCATTGTTCTTATATGTATCTTATTTACAGACCTCCATGGACATGAAATGAAGGAAAGAATCCTTGATATCAGTACAGGAAGTCACTGTTGATAATAAGCGCAAAGGAGCAATAAGAAAATTTTTTTGCCATCTTAAAACCATTCATATCTGTCTCTCCAATGATAAATTCTCCCATTTTCCTATCTGTCACAAGTATCTGTTATTGCTTTTTAGTTATCTGACACTTCTTGTTTCTCGTTCTCTTCTGTACTATTCATGTCAATGTTCATCTCGTCTTCATTCATTTCATCTTTTTCATGTGCACATAAGTCAGCATTTTCTTTTGCAGCATAGGGTCTTTTATAACAACATACCTTAAAATGGGAAGTTGATAGGCAATCAAAAATGTGAATTGAATATTATCATAATTTGTCACGTTTTGCAAAAATTAATTGTAGATTTTCAAAGATACTTGACATAAAAGATAAAATTGTACTAAAAAATTGATGCCATAAATATGAAATTTTAAAACTCTTTTACGTTATACATTAAAATTTAATTATTATTTTACCATTTGTACAGGGGCACATTTTTCAAATCAAAATTTGATATTAAGAAACCGCCTCTCAAAGTTTGAAAAATTCTAGCGTCCTGTATTTTATAAGTGATCATTTACTAGTTACATTAAAGCAAATTATTCAATGTAGCTGTTTCCAATAAAATTTTATGTATATTTCAATAGATGGCGTAAAAGCACACATAATCTGTCGAAATATCAGTTATGTATATGTAAATTGCAAAGGCTATGCATAAAAGTATGTTGAGCTCCAGAAGTTGAATCCAGTGGTGTTCATTTACTCAAATAACACCAGGACGTGGAACTAAATTTTTCAGTGGGACTTTGACATAAATGAAAAAAGTTGGATCGCAGATTTCAGAATATTTCAAATTATTCTAGCAAATTTTATCAAAATAGAATTAAGCTGTGGGAGCTCATGGAACAATGGAACGAAATAGTTTCATGGGACACTCGTGTGACGCCAAATTCAATTGGACTAAATGGGATTGGGACAATAAAAGTTTGGTCTCACAGAATCGTAGGCCAATACCTACTGTCATTATTCAATCACGTGCATCGATAAAAAGCCTTTTATTGTATAATTTATGTATATTTATGAAGCTTGTTCAGTCTTTGTAAGAACTGTTACTAGATTTTTTTCTCTATCAGTTTCAATAACTCACAATATTTGTGTTGGAAATTGGCAAACATTTTGTCATTTATGATAATTTGAGAAAACAACTTAGTTTTGCAAACGTTTAGTCAACAATTAATGCTGAACTCTAAAATTGATGCTGAAACTTCTTTAACATGACATTTATTGTAATTACAACTGAAAAAGAACTTTGAAAACAGCAATATCAATTAATTTTATTGAAAAGTACATTTTTGTATACAGAACATTTTGGATACCAAAACAATACACAAAAGCTATGCCATTAACGAAATAATATACGTAGTAGACAAATATAAACAATATGCAAATAATTGCTCCGTCGTGGGCAACTATACTTACCATTAGAAATGAATAAAGCCGTTCTTTTTCTTCTTCAGTTAGCAGCTCCTAGACAAAAGATTTTAGTTTTCTGAGATATTCCATAACATTAAAATTGAAACTAGGATTTATGTCTCTTACGGCCAGTACTATTATTCTTGCAATGTTGTAGATATAATGAGCATAAGACATGAAGGATGTCAATGCATAAAATTTATCATACACAACTTAGTTTTCCACAATATTTCTATATTATGTCGGAAATGATGGTTGCCTAATTTACATTACTAACTCTAAAATGTAATTCGCGCACATTAACTCAGAAACTCAGATAACAGAGATAATATTAAATATATATGTATATATGTATGTATATATATGTATATATATATATATATATATATATATATATATTATAGTGGGTCATTTTGCGGTTGACCTTAACATAGTATTCATGGAATATTTTATACCCACTGATTATATTGATATAAGTTTTTTTAAATAACCTGCATAAAATTATATTAGTAAAAATTCTATTGAAAATTCGCCACGATTATTAAACCATAAAATGTAATACATCACCAAAAATTTCCCGTTTTTTGACGCGTTGCACACCTGAGGCATGAAAGAGCTTTTGTGAACATAGTTCAACTTGGTCAATTGGTAGCCTACACTGTTTAATTGATTGGGAAGCGGATGAAGGCGTTTATCAGCAGATCACTAGAAATCCCATAATGTGAACCGCTGTTTTCGGTGGTTCTCAAATCTTCTGTCTTCTTTCTGCATAGAATCCGATTGCTTACTGCAATCAGATAATTCTTGAAAATTTATCAAATAATGTTTTCATCACAATTTATATGAATTGACAAAGTACTGATTCCGCTTGATAGGACAGCTTTAGGAGAAATCACAATCAGCAATATGTTCAGAACCTAGTAAATTTCTTTCTGAATTTCCATATGTGCTTTTTACCATAATCTACTAGAAATATAGTCAATGCAGTATTTCTAATTGTCCGTACTTTACGTATTTCAAGATCATGTTTTGTGCTAAGTTCAAGCATATTAGAAGGGCATTACTTTTTTAAGTGAAAGCTTGCATTAGATTTCAACTGGCAATCTTCTCCATTAGCATTCTGATTGAGATTGGCATACGTAAAATTTGTGTGTATTAAATGAATTTTCTGTTTTGTACTCCATGTAGGTGGAGTACAGTAAAAACACTTTAGATCCAGATTTTATAAAAAATTACCCAAGAAGCTATACCCATTGACTAACATGGTTAAGTAGAAGATTATGTATGTTACATTGGAAAACACTCTGGATTAGGAAATTTCTCCTTTAGCTATAAAAGTCTAGATGAAACACTGCATCTAAGGTTTGAGAAAAATAAACGTATAAAAAATGCAGTTTTTTTTATTATCTAGGGAATGCATACCTATACCTCCCCCCTTGTGTCTGTCACTGATCTCCGCCTCGTTGTTTTGGAGAAATCATCAATTCTAACGGCTCAGTCGTTGTATGCCGCCGATTTCGTAAACTTGGCATTTTCGTGAATTTCAATTAGAGACAGAGATTTTTGTTCAAATATATATTATATTTGCAATATTCTTTCTGCTAGTTTTAGCTTAATTTGAGTTTTACAAAAATTTTGAATTTAAAATGGCACGACTGTATATTTTTAATCATAGTGAGATGTGTTATCAACAATTTCGTAATTATCGTGCTTTTACAAAAGGGGCATTGTTTTTATTATTACATCTTTTTAATTCTTGAAAATGTTTCCATTCCCAGCATTACTACCATCCATCTAAATTATTGTAAAACTAATGCTGCTATCTATAAAGTGCAGTTTATAATGGTACCTGTTCCTATTTTACATGAAAAACTGTCCAACTTTATATGAACGAAAGCGAAAGATGGTAATGGTATCTATAGATGACTTCCAAATAAAAGTCTTTAACAATTGCTGATTTCTAATTAAAATGTAGTCTCAGGCATCTGACAATAACTACCCTTCTGATGCTGAGAATATTATTGCTGGCGGTGTTTGTAAGAATGAAATGAGAACCACCTGAGATAATATATGAACCATGTCGATTACATGCGCTTGACTTGATTTTAAAACATTAATTACAATGATTGTTTCCGACATCTAACAGCTCTATCCTATTTCAAAAGGATTTCATTAAAAAATGCTAAGTCAAACTGAAACTTATATGTACACAAATATGATCTTTTTCTGATGTAATTGAAGTAGGTCAATATGAGGATTTGCTGAAATCTGAATCACGACGAGTCTAGATAAATCTAAGTGAATGAGTGAAAAGGATAAATCTAGGGATCAGACCAACAAAACCGCATTAAGTAATTCTCGCTTTCTATTTTCTGAACTAATTGCCGGGAATATTGCAGGAAATCTTCAAAAAATCTAAAAAATTTATTGGAAATTGTTTGAATCCCAGCTGATTTGCTGCTCTTACATTTGGCTTGCCGTAGAATTCTCTATAAACTTTGAGGAAACATTCTCCTGTGGATGTGGTAGCACACCATCTTTTAATGATAGGGTAGAACGTATATTTGCTCTGGCAACTCATAAAATTTCACGTTTTCAATATTTTATCTAATTTATTTTTAGCAATTGCTTAGTGTAATATTTTGCCATTTATATTTTTATTGATTAGGTTAATAGAAATTCCCATAGTTTTTTTATATATAATTCAAAGGCATAGTAAATATATTTAGTATGTTTTTGATATAATTCGAAAGCTAATGTTGTCATACAGTTAGTTTTGACATTTGTACATAATTGAATGTAGGGTAAAATTGAAGTAAATGAAAAACTGAACAAACCTAATATATATTATATAATATTTCACATGGGCACATATTGAGAATTACTAGAAAAAGTATTTTATTACATTCTTTATTTGCATAGCCGAGGCAACTATAGTTGCCGATTTTACAGTGATTTCAGAAAGTACTTTGTGTAAGTAACCAAAAAATTTCCCAGGCGTGTAAAAGAGATGTCACTGCAAATTTTAATAAGAAAAGTCTTTCAAATTGTGCAATATTTTTTCACTAGGGTCCCTAAAATTCCCCTTGATTCCTTCCTACTCTGAACTGCAGTACTGAAATTTTGTTTGAAAATAATCTATTGAGCATGAAAAGTTTTTGGGCTCATCGTATACATAACTCTATTATTTAGAATCCAATGATTTCCGGTCGCGGTTTGGCACTAACTGGTGGAACACTTGATAAACTAGAGTGCATTCCAGGATTCAATGTAACACAAACCCCTCAAAGAATTGCAGAAATAGTGAATGAAGTAAAGATTTGTATTAATATGTACACTTTTGTTTGTCTCTGAAATAATGAAAATTTTGGGGAACCGCTAGATCAGTCATGAAATTGTGCTCTTTATATGATACTTGTGAATACAAATTTTTTCCAACAAAATAAAAATACTGTAATGTTAATATAAGACTAGTTTCCGATTGCATATATTCAGCTGCAGAAATATTGGGCTCTCTATTAAAGGGTTGCTGTCGCTGATGGGTTGAATTGGTTACGACGACCAAATAATCGAGCTTCTAGTATCATTAACGATATTTACAAGCATGTATGTAATGAGTGAGCTTGCAATTAAGACTCAGGGCCAATCTAAATCTTTTCAAGTTTGAGTTCAGCATAGTTGAAAGATTTTCGCTGCTAACTTAAATGCTCAAAAACGATTTATGTCCGATTTACTGGAAAATCGTGCTTTTGGAATATTTATTTCACAGTCATTTTTGAAAAGCAGATCACCTTATTTTGCGTGTTAAAGAACCATATCATAATTTTATGTACAGTTTTGGTTTTACAACTATGCTTATTTTAGTATTTCGTTTTATATTAGACTTGTTTACAGAAAGGAATTTTTAGCAATGTGATGCATATTAGATCAGTTTAAATCATTTTAATTTTCCATCTACACTGTAGTTATAATTTTTTACAAAGATATTTAAGATTGGTTGTGTGATCGTGGGACAGTCGGAAGAAATGGTGGTTGCTGATAAAATTATATACTCAATTCGAGATGTCACGGGCACAGTTGATTGCCCACCATTAATTTTCAGTAAGTTTCTAATTTAAATAACTAAATTTCGTACAACGCTAATAAACTGATGAAATTGATAAAAAATCTATATGGTAACTTTTTCAAAAAATGTTACGCCTTCGAAACTTACAAACTAAAAAATGTATCAAACCTCACGAGATAGAGGAATATCACCTTTTTCATTTACTTCACTACTTCTGACTTTGCACATGGAGCCCCTGAACAGATCCTGCGCAGCCATCTTACAGAAAACGAAGTACTTGAGGTTAGGATATCATCATTGGATTCGCCATTATGATTCACTTATTCAATAACCGCCGGAGATGTTGGAGATATGCCAGTTTTTGATGCATGTGTGTGCAGCAATGCTTGTTGCTTTGTTAAGGACCCAGCTTTAATAAACTCCGCTCCCTTTCTCGACTAGAATGCTTCGACATAGACAATTTGCTAAAACAAATTGAGTCATAAGTACCTTTTGAAACATATCAGCAAAATATAAGAGAAAAAGCTATTTAACTCTAATTTGAACATTGATAATAGAGGATGAAGAATAATATGATGCAATTGTAGATTCGAGATTCCTCTTGAGGAAAATTTTGACCATCTTGGCAAAGTTTTTCCATGAAAAAAGGCAACCAGGGCTCTACCCCTAGGCATCTGCTTCATAGTTGTCCATTTTATTGCAATTTTGTGAACAAATTCATGACGGCTATAACAACTATGTGCTACTTTTCAAATTACCTATATGCTAGCTAAGTGCAAGCATGACTATTAAAAACAACATTAGCAGCAAACTTTCTAATCTCGTCGATCAGTTCATTTCATCAATGATTTTGAATCTCTGTGGTTTCTTCACTCAAAGAATATTTTTAAAGTCACTTGAAACAGAATGTTCACATCTGAATTTTTCCCCAGAAACCACTTCTATAGTAAAAAAACGTGTTACAACTTTCTGCATAGCATTTGAAATTTAAACCCTCTCGTTATAAATAAGCTATCCTTGGAATGAAATTCATTTTTTTAGCGTATTATGATTCACTATCCATTGGTGTAATAACTATTGGATTATTTAGGCTCTATATTAAGTAAAAAACTTGCAGAAGGTATAAAAAGTTGGTTCTAGACGTCAAAGTAGGTGATGGCTTTAATGTGGGCGATTTAGATGCCGCAGAAAAATTTTCTGATACAATAGTAAATATTTTTAATTATCAATATTTTGATTTTATGATTCAATGATTATTTCTACAAAAGTTCTTGGAATTTAATGCATTATCAGAAAAAAATTATAATGCCTATTTAAATGATTGGAACGAATGTTTTATCAAATAATCATTAATTTCTTGATAGTACATGCATATATCTAAATAATTGTGATTTAAATTCGTAAATACCATTCATGACAACTTTGAGCCATTCTATTAACTTGTTAAGAACATTATCAGGTAAAAGTGTTAAAGCAGACAAGTTCTTTTCTGAAAGGATATTGTGCAAATTTGTTGCAATTACATGCATGTGAGAGAAACTGACCTTCCAGGCTTTCGCTATATTTATGGAAGGATGTTATGACCATTTGCAGAAAAATTGTCTGCAAATTTAACCTTTGCACTATTCATTAATTACAAATATAAGTATCAAGCCTAGGTCTATCTAGAAGTTGCAACCGGGGCTGCTGATAACCGAGTCAAAGGGTCAGGGATTTGTGTTTACGGGCTCGCCGGATCACCGGGTCAATTTTTCCTTAAAACTTCCGGGTCTACTAGGTCACCGTATCACATTTATATATACCACTGATTGAAACAAATTATACAGAACGGTTCATCTCAATAAAGTCAAATTTATTTTTACGTAATTTTTCAATTGGCGCTTTAAATAGTTTTAATGGTTTCACAAGTTTCTTATATGTTGATTTCGTTTGTTTCTGTAGTTGTAAGAATTCACTTGTTTTATTTCGAGTTCCAATCCAAATATTCATTCAATGTATTTGCAAATTCGAGTCCAAAATATAAATTGGTTACGTAATAACGTCCATAGTAAATGTTATGCACATTTGTAGTGCAACTATTTAGTTAAGAATTACTTCAAAGTTGGACCTTAAATGCGCCTGTTTATTGACTCGGATGGAAAATCCATTAGGCTCTACAGTTGGAAATGCCTTAGAGATTAAAGAATGTCTGGAGATTCTCAAGGGGAACTTTAATCCCAGTTCTGACATGATGAAAGTCTTTTTCAATTTAGGTAAGCGAAAAATAGGTAAAATTCTCTAGATTCGAAAGTTTTTTCATGTGCTAGATAATAATTTAGATACTTTTAGGGACAATTCTTTTGCAATCATCCCAGCTGGAGCAAGATGAGGAAAAGTGTGAACTTCTTTTAAAGAACGTTCTTATTAATGGTAGTGCATTGAAGAAATTTGAACGCATGATACAATGCCTTGGAGTTAGCAAAGAAACAGCTGAGAGTCTCTGTGATTTTAGCAATCATGAATATCCAGAATTGAAAAAAGCTGACATTGAAACAGACATCCTTTCAAATTCAAATGGTATAGTTCCATTTTTCCAATTTTGAAGTGAAGTATGGGTACGAGTAGGGTATATTGAAAAATTTCGCTTACAAGTAGTATATTTGAACTAAAATTAATCAATAATTTTTCGATTCAGAAAAGGTAGTGCTTGATTGCAGCCTACCACTTAACGGCCTGAAGCATTGCATGGTGGTTTTAGGCCTCATAATACCTGCCATGCTGCAGGCAATTCCTAGGCTCGGCAGGAATTTTCATATTGTTGATTTCAAATGATACTTTATTCATATAATAAGACCATTTCCATTACCATGGTTGAACTATGGTTAATATACAATATAATAAATAAAATTATAAATATTACGTTTTCTAAAATATTCCGAAATCTTTGAGGTTTTGAAATTTTCAATTATTTTTTAATATTACTAGCTTTTCAATTATGGAAAAAGTTGTACATTTGGAAGAAGGGGAATTACATATTTTTAGAGTATATTTCTTGAGAAACCTTCAAAACATTTTCAAATTTGTAAAGTTTATTTGTTAGACTTGCAAAATACTTCAACTTTTCTAGGACTATTTTGATAAGCTCCAGTTCTTTTCATTATAATTAACTTTTCATTCCCTATCAAAAAACCGTCATTGCTTATTACATGCCTAAAAGAATCTATGCTATCTAAATTGATTGAGCAAATTATTGATTTTTGGTTCAATTCGTTTAATTTTTTAAAACGCGATAAAGTAATTACGATCATCCTTTGGTGATGAAGTTTGTGGGAGCCAATAATTCTCCAGAATAAGGGTTACTATGTATTAATATCACTATTGTATTTTGTAGTTATGTCTGAATTCTAGAATTGATTTTGCAAACCTGTCAAATCATACCAAAACCTTCCCAATTTCTTTTAGGCTAAGCGCGCACTGTTCATTTTTTAATTTACAAACTAAATAATTTACAAATTAAATAGTTTATCAAAATTTTGCACTAGTAATTATTAATCTGCGGAATTGTTCATTTAGAATAGATTTCATTAATCCACAGCATGTCTTACGGTAATAATTGAATAACCAAAAAGGCTATTCTAAATTTTGTGAATACCCTATGAATTTTTTAATTACTTTCGAATGAATGCGCAGTGTTTTGCTCNACATTATGCAAATACAAATTTTCGTAGAGAAATTTTTCGGTTTCATTGGTTAGAGCAGTGCCATAGAATAAGTGGCATCACTGAGTGGTAGCGACCGCATGAGCAAAAAAATTTTAATTCTTCAAAAATAGAAATAAAACTTATTATAAGCAGTTTAAACAAGCTGGGACCCAATCTCGGAATTTGGAGCCTTTTGGGTCCCAACACAGCAAAATAACAATGTAATTATATAAATATAACAAAAAATGGAGACCCAACATTTGAAAAAAATTAAAAAACAATTTAAAACTATTTTGGAGGTCTAATAGTTTCGCAGGGACAAAATATTTGGTAAGTATGTAGTATACACCAAAACAGTTACTGAAAATTTAATGCGTAAATTTGGGAGTTGTTGAATGGGGGCCCCGAATTGACATCTCGCACCAGGCCCCCAAATTTACAGTGACACCACTGATAGTAACATGAAAAAATATGTTTTTGTATCTTAAGAAAATAGATTATACATGAATATTTAGGCTAAACAATGTCAAATTCTAAATTCTAAATATGAGCATTGATATCAGACACATAAAGCTCTTTTACTTAATACNAATTATATAAATATAACAAAAAATGGAGGCCAAACATTTAAAAATTTAAAAAACAATTTAAAACTATTTTGGAGGTCTAATAGTTTCGCAGGTACAAAATATTTGTTAAGTATGTAGTATACACCAAAACAGTTATTGAAAATTTAATGCATAAATGTGGGAGTTGTGGGATGGGGGCCCCGAATTGACATCTCGCACCAGGCCCCCAAATTTACCGTG
>CABFPE010000566.1:472760-494575 GCA_900660155.1 Hofstenia miamia | reverse complement strand
TTTCAATTATTTTTTAATATTACTAGCTTTTCAATTATGGAAAAAGTTGTACATTTGGAAGAAGGGGAATTACATATTTTTAGAGTATATTTCTTGAGAAACCTTCAAAACATTTTCAAATTTGTAAAGTTTATTTGTTAGACTTGCAAAATACTTCAACTTTTCTAGGACTATTTTGATAAGCTCCAGTTCTTTTCATTATAATTAACTTTTCATTCCCTATCAAAAAACCGTCATTGCTTATTACATGCCTAAAAGAATCTATGCTATCTAAATTGATTGAGCAAATTATTGATTTTTTGGTTCAATTCGTTTAATTTTTTAAAACGCGATAAAGTAATTACGATCATCCTTTGGTGATGAAGTTTGTGGGAGCCAATAATTCTCCAGAATAAGGGTTACTATGTATTAATATCACTATTGTATTTTGTAGTTATGTCTGAATTCTAGAATTGATTTTTCAAACCCTGTCAAAGCATACCAAAACCTTCCCAATTTCTTTTAGTCTATAGCTCCTGCCTTTAACTGCTGCAAAAAAAACATGTAAGTTACAACTCTACAGATAGAGCAAAAAAAATAGGTTATATTCAATTATCTCGGGGTTTAGGTCGGGTAGGAGTTGCCTTCATAATTAGTGAAGAGGACAATTTCTACTCGTTTATCACGTTTCGGTACTTTTTAATAATAATTAATCATCTACTATGTATTTCGTTGGTAATTCACTATTTCATTATTATTTCGTAAAAAAAGTATTAAAGAAATGATGATAAATCTTTAGATTTTTTGAAAATTTACTATGGACGATGTCCGGGAAATTGCGCTATATCAAGTTACTGCAGATTGTCCTCCATGGAAAAATGATCTACTTAGTAGCCCCATTAATCATTTCCTATACTTGTTTTGCATATTTTTGTATGCTAGGCATTCTAAAGCATAAAAACATTTTAAATTCGAATCATAGCATAATGCTAAAAGCTTTAAATTTTATTTACCAAAAATTTAAAGTATCTTGAGTTCCGTTATTTATATTTGAAATGATGTTTTGTACACATGAACACTTTTTCCACACTCATAGTTGGCTTAGTTACTTAATATTTGTAATTCTAAGCATTTAGGTATTGTGACTAGTATTGACGCAATAGCCATAGCTGAATTGGTGAAGGAACATGGTGGAGGCCGATTTAAGAGTGATGATATTATTCAACAGGGATCTGGCATTGACATTTTCCATCATGTTGGAACTCAAGTCAAAAAAGGTTTGTTAAAGTGTATTTTTTCATATTTTTTTGATTTTTATTAACCAGGTAGTGTTGTGGAAAAAGGACCGAATAACTCATTTTTGAATGTTAAAATGTGCAAATACTATGGTTGTTTGTCAACCTAAAATGTCAAATCAATTTTGTATAATTATTGAATTCACTTGCTCAAATCACTTTTAACAAAATCCACATATTTCCAGAGATGAATATGAATGAAAAAATTTTTCGCTGTTTTAACCTTGGCTTACACCGTTGACTTAAAAAATATATATTTATAGGTTTTTTTTTGCTTCCAGTTGTTCAATTTTAATCATAAACGCACATATCTTGCAAACTAATAGAGTTATTCAAATTCTAAAATCACCACAGGCTTTGGTAACATCTACAGAAAAATAAATGCTTGTTCATAATTGTTGTTTAGACCAATACATGTAGCAATATTTCACAATTTTTTAATAGGCTTAGAGAAAAAAATTAGCTTCAAAATGCGGACAAAAAAGCTGTATGCCTTTAAGGATACATAGGGAAGTTTAGGATTAATTTAATAACATATAGTTATTTTTTACACAGAATATAGCCTGTGGATGATATGCGCGTTTTTGTTTCTTGTGCTTAGTTCCACTGATTTTAGGGGAGGCTCTTCGCAATATGGGACATTAAATTACGAAATGTATTTATTAGCTAAACAGTAAACTACTATCCCATTCTTTCTAACTCTATGTGTAGTTATGTAATGCATCAGAAGTATTTTAAGAACGTATAATATTTTATTAATAAGTAAAATGTTGAAATTTTCATATCCTTCACGGAGTAATTTATCAATTGAATGTCTGTGACAAGTTGGCAGCCTAAGGAGTTTGTCTAGAGATAAATTCCATTATTTGAGGTGTGCTTTTGGAATTTGTGATTTATAACAATGTAACTTTTGAAAACAGCTGTTAAAACTGCCAAATTGATTCTACGTCACTTTAAATTGTTGATCTGTCAATGGGGAATTGTTGTAATTAAAATTAATGACAATACGGATGTTGTTGATGATTTTTGACCTCATTTAATTTTAAGAAAAACTGCTAGAATGCGAAATTCCAAGTTGTTTTAATTTTTGTTTTTTTTGAACCATGGCATTTAGTAGGTCACGTATGAACTTAGTTGTTGCTGCCATTGACTTTAGAGCACTTTATTATCTAAATATTACATTATGTTTGGGAAGAGTTTTTTGGAACAATCGTATTTTCCATTGCAAAAAGTTTGTATTTTCATGCACTTTACCCATACAAATATTTTTTCGCTATGATAGACAAAAACCCTTACCCATGGATGTGTCAAAATGGCATGATTCCCAAATTTCCTAATAGGCTTGGAGAAAATTGCTTCAAAATCTGGACAAACGATTTTTATCTTTAAAGATACAATGCTCAGCTTGGGGTTTGTAACTATCTAAGCTCAAACCATAACACTACTTGTAATGTTGTACAGTATTTATGCTAAAATTTAAATCTCAACTGAATATACATACATATATATATATATATATATATATATATATAGTAAAAATTGAAATTAAGCAGCACCAGTAATTTCATGTGCTATCATTTACATACTTGACTAGTGTTTTTCGATTTCTTATTCTAAAAAATAGCTATGCTTCAGGAATTCTTTTAATAATACAAAAATTTAATATCTGGAGACCAGCAGTTCGACTGGTATAATGAAAAAGACTATGCCAACAGCCATTCAAACAATGAAACTACATTAACATTAGCCTTACGAAAACTCCAGTGGTCCACAATCAAAATACTGCTTTACGATGATTTTAAATTGTTTATATGCACTAAATTGATACTTGAATATTTTAATCAATTTTACTCGAATATTGAAATCTATATCGTAGATTTTCATTATGATTCTTCCACCAATGCTATATTCATAATTTTATTGGCAAAAATTCTGTGAACTTTTATAATGTTTTCTCTATTGAAGAACGCTTTTAATTGCGTAAATCAGGGAAATCACATTTTTTTAGAGTTAACTGTTTTAGTATACATATGTAGTAATATCCATAGTTTACCCAGGATTTCCAAATATAATAGAGTTCTTTTTCAAATACTTTAATATCTGTCAAATTTCTACTTGGTCTCCTCACTAAAATTTCAAGTGCGCAAATTCCAATTCCCCATTTTAATCTAAAATTGCTAATGCACTTGTATGGCGATATTGATTTTTATTTTTATTTAATAGGCTTTGATTTAAAATTAATCAATAATATTGTATGAAGCTTTGTTCAACATTAACCACATATATTCCTTTAGTTTTCTACGAATTATCGTTCTAGTAGATCGCATTTTAAACCTTAATTACTTTTCTCGTGTATATAGTATTTGAAAATCCATAAAATATGTCCTGAGGACTTTTTCTATGTCAAGCTGCAACTCCAAATGCTATCGAAAAATAATATCATTCATTTGCTATGATAAGGTTTACAAAGTGTTATTCATACTTTTATTAGAAAAGTTCATATGTACTAACTTGAAACAATAATACTTCGTTATATGCTCCTTGAACGAATTACAGTAGTATGCACCTGGAAAACGTGCGGAAAGTTTTCTAATATTCTGCAAAATTAGAGGTATCCAAATATCATGATCAACTCTTTCCAAGTCAGTAGTGTTTTAAATTGCATTTACATTTCTTTAAGCCTGCGTTATAAACACCTTAAAAAATTTGAATAATATTGTTATCTGGACTTTGGAATGGATATGATGAAGTATTTATATTATTCTTTTGTTTCTATTAATTTGACGCAACAAACATAGCGAGGTGCACTATTTTTTTGAAAAGGTGTTTTTATAAAAAAGAAATAATCAAAATTCGGTACTTGTTAGGAGATTCTAAGATTAGAATTGTTCTGGTAAAAATCTGTGTTGTATTTGACCGGAAAATTTTCATCTTCGTTAGTTAAGAGTAGGCAAATCCTGGATTTCGTATTCGATCAGACTTAGCATATTTTGCTTCATATATCTCTTAAGAAAGTTTCGTGAAGTACCGCAATCCCGAAACTTATGCATCATATAAAATGGTGAATTCGCTTTTTGGAGTCTTAATTAAAGAGGGGAATTCCATTTTTCTTCTTCAGTAGATAAACCAATATGCGTTGCGTTATGAACAATTTGGATGCATGTATCCTGAATAGAGTGGAGCACCGTAGCGACCCTGCGGCTGCTTGAAAAATCAATAATTCCTTTGTTTTATTGGCATCGAGTTAAGCATATCTTCTGCACATTTACGTTCGCTAATTTCAGCTACTAGGTTCGCGTTGTCCGCTTATCTTACTAACATTTCTAGCTATCAACTGGTACTTGTAATACTCTTATGTCATTGGCAAAAGATGATAAAAAGTAAAGGAGAAATTACTTCACTTTGTGAAATGCTTTATGAAGCGTAACTTTCTTACTTCTTGCATCATATAATTTAGCAGCACCACGGAAAATAATAAAGCATCGTCGTTGAAAACCATTTACGATGTGAAAATTGTAAATAATCTAAGCTAATCTTTTGCAGTAGTTGTGCTTCATTACATGTACAGTTTGACATGCTTTGCCGTTAAAGGAAGTAATAATGATCGGTGTGAGATCTTTTTTGTTGGCTTGCAATTTTAATATTATTCCTTCCTTCTCAGAGTACTCGCCCCAACAACTCTCGGGAATAGCACATATTTAATTGCTAATTTTCTGTCTTCAAGACAGAAAACTTCAGATAGATCTATTGCTTTGTTATTCGAATCATATTTCAAGGCATATGCATGTATCTGTAGCTTTCAACAATATCAAAGTTGAGTCGCCAGTGAATTTGTAGAAACCATTTTTTATAACGACCACTTTTTATGGTTACCATGTTTGGGGTCTCCCTTACATTTTCGTTATATAGCAATTCTACTGTATTTAGCATAAAGATCTTCATTATGTTCAAGATTATTTAATATTGTGTTCTTCATTATGCTAGAATTAGGTTAAACAGGTGTCTGATTTAAAATATATTTAGATGATATTTTGGCCACATTCCATTCCAATGTACCTTTATCCACTGAAGAAATAGCAAAGATTACCACGGCATTTGTGATCAACAGTGACATCTCAGATTATTCAATCCCGAATGTCATTATAAAAAAGAAGTTAAACTATTAAATTAGACCACATTTATATCATGTATATAATTTAATTTTGTGTTGTAAACAGGATTTTTTCTAATAATAAATAATTTACTATAGTGTAATATATGATGTGTTAGCAGTTTGAGATCAATGGCTTATTCAAAAGTGATATTTAGAACAGTAGAAAAAATTTTTAAAATTTTCTTGGAAAAAATGTTATATATTATTAGTATAAACTGAAGAATTAAATTATGAATGTACTTTTTATCAAAAAATTATTAACAAATTTATAAGCAATTCTGAACTCAATTTATTACCAATTAAGAGCAGAAACAAGCAGTGTTGGTCGATTTAAATCAGATTAAAATCATGATTTAAATCAAAGGACATTTATTAGTTCAATTATTGATTTTAATCAAGAACACTTAAAGATATACAAGTAGTGTATTCTAATTGTTTTGAATTTATTGCCCTGATATTGGAATGATTTGGCAAGCTCTCAAATGTTCTTTTGCTTGTTTTTTATCTTCAGTTTAATCAAAATTGTTTAAATTATTGTATTTCAAAAATAGTAGTATCAGAAGGATTTCAAATATTTACTACCTTGGAAGATTATCTGGGTAAAATTGAAATTCATGTAAATAATCCGATTTTTTTGATTTTTTAAATTTAAATCAGTTTTTTTTCCAATACTGGAAACAACATATTCTACAAAATTTTTGTTTATCTTAGTAATCAATAAACCTGATTTCTTAGTCCTATTATCATTGCTTGCTGGGGATGGTCTTGCCGTATTCTAAGTAAACCATTTTGCTACTTGGACTACTTTGTACAAACTTTTTAAAAAACGGAGAATACTAGTTAGAGTTATTAAACAGATCTTACTTTTCCTAAAAATTACTTAACAATCAATAACATAAATTGCACCTTAGTAAATATAGATTGATAGTAAATGCTAACCAAATTATTCATTCATCTTTAAAAAATTAATGAGAAAATTCTTACACAGAAAGAATATGTTTAAATTCGTTCATTGCGTATCGATCACGTGCAAGTACCAAACACTATTCAATTTAATGATTTAAATAACTTATTCTAAGCATTTAAAATGACCTTTTGAATTCTTACTATTTTATAGAAAACGTTTGTAATTTTGTTCTCGAAAAATAATTTAGGAAATCATTAAAAACATCTAGTTGAAAGGAGGGGATTAAATAGGAAATAGCGTTTGTCGAGCGTTATGATTTTAAAATAGAAATAAATAGCGAGTAGCTAAGTTTTAAAATATAATGAATTAAACATTTAGTCTAACTAGTGGTGAGGTTAGCAGGATTAATGAAAGACCAGGGGTGAACATTGGTAGTCGCACTAATCATCGAAGTTATTCAGGTCGCACTTTAGATAAGTGTAGGACACTCGTTCCCACACCGTGCCCTATTCCATAAAGTAAGCGAACTACAATTTTGGTCTACACAACGTAAATTCTTCGAGTAATTAATAAAAGACTTCCCTGCAAACTTACTCTAATATTCAAATATGCATGAAAAAACCACCTTAAAAATACAAAGATTTCAATTTTGTTCGATTCATTGTGCTATCAAACTTTGTAGTTTCAGCGATATAATTCTAGACACATTAGTCACAATTTACCAAGTAACCCACACTCGCCTGACTACAGTTTCAGTTATACTCAACCCACACTCAAACTTTGTAGGTGTGTAATTACTCTAAACTTACATGGATATGATGAATTCACGTTCACTTTTGATGAATATACTATATAAAGTCACCGCATTTAAAAAATTATCAAATTTGCTTAACCTTATTCAAGTCATTGCAGGTTTGTTCTGGGACAGCTTTTTTCTGTTCCATTCCCATCCCAGACCCTACGTCTCCTGACAAACCTGTTAGATACCAATATTACTTATAGCACATTATCTTATTTTTAAAAGATAGGAAACATAATTGTGAATTTTTCAAAATATTGTTTAAAGCTGATAAGTCCATTTGATACAAAGGTGCCGAAATATTCTGAAAAAATATGTTTAAAGAAAATGAAAAAGTAGTTGTTTAAAACGTTTTTCTGTCAGGCATTCTTATATAAACATACATTCAGAAAGGACATTTCGGCAAAATTTCCATGATACGAGTGGGAGAGCTTTCCTTGTCCCATCCTCATCCCACGTCCTATGGGACATTCCACATCCCACTACAACACTGAGTCATTCCCCGTAATAACAAAGAATGAAATAGAACACATTTGGCAAATTTGAACAACAATGAATTTTTCACTCCAAAGTTTAAACAAACGTAAAAAGGAATTTTAAAGTTTCTAAGAAAGTAAAGATGGGCTCGTTCAGACGAAAGCATATATACTTTAGCTTGCTAATTTCGGTTGCTATTCAACGCAAAAAATTAGTTCAAACAATACTGTTGTGCCTGAAAATTTGAAAATATTTACTATAATTTTATGAAAATTTCAGTTTTTTTAAAATCATACATTGAAAACATTGATTTTACAACACTCATTGTAAGCGAAGTTCTTTAGGGGAATACAACAGCTTGATGCTTCTAGTGTTAATCATTAGTTGCATTGTATTTAATTTTATCACATTAAATATCTTCCTTGTCTATAATATTCTTTCAATCAGAGCGGATCGCACTAAATCTGTAAGCAAGCTAAGGTTCTTAAAATTGGGCATAGCTTTAATTGTAATAAATAATTAACCGCAAGTGACGTTCAATAGAGCATTAAATTACTAAAGGTCAATGCAAAAGCCTGATATTGTTTAATTTAATCGGTACTAATGCAAAATGAAACTGAAAAAATTCAGTCTACAAAAGTTAAGATTATCATTTATCATCCACTTTAAATTTTTATTCACTAACCATTTGTGTTACTAACACTTTTCTACTTTAGAAACACTACGTATATTTGCAATAAATAATTACCGGTATTTACACTTCCATACTGTCCATGGGCGAAATCCATCTCAGCCAAAGGAGAAGTTCAAGAAACTAATATTTACAAATGAAACGTTTTTGCAAATTACTGTGATAATCGGTAAGTTTAGCACACTTATCTGATGAGAAATTTGTCTATGATTAGTGGCACACAGTGCTCTACAACGATAGTGCAAAATTTGAAATTAACTTGCTCAAGAGGACTTGCATTAACAGAGTTACCATTTTTTCTTTGAAGTTATCTAAGCCATTTCTAAAATGTTACATAAATTACTAAATATTGCAATTTATTGTAATTGCTTGACATTTAAGTTTGTTCCTCTTGAAGAAAATTGAATTGGACTATACGTGGTTGTGAATCCCAACATGGGATTGTGCGAAATTAGCGGTCCATTTGCAATTTTGGATTCCAGTAGATCTAGTTAATTTTATATTGTACAAAGTCGAATAAATAAAAAAATTACTCTTACTTCAGTAAAAAGGTTTTAACTAGGCATAACAATTTAATACTTGCACATATGTTCAAATCTGCAATAATACATAAACAACTTTGCAAATTGAAACCTAATAAACCTGCCAACAAAATGGTAGTGGACTGAGCCATCCAATCAATTTTGACTTGGGTATGGTCTTTCAATTAGCGCTTTTGCGGTTTGTAGTCAGTCGAATTGCTCCTAATTAATAATTACTTAGAACTGCATTTGGGCCACATAAAAACATTATATTTAGATCAACAAATTATCCCTTTCTAACCAAAATCCACTCTTTTTCTGTTTTTTTGACATAAATTTAAGCGTAAAACTTCAGAATAGCATTAACTCCCCATGAATTATGTTAATTAAGTGCAATATGTTGTCATTTTGGAATTAACGTCTTGGAATTTTTTTAATGTTGCTTGCAACTTCGTTTTATTGAAGTTGGATTTTGTAAAACCTCAAGATTACTATGATTGCAATAAATTTTCTGGAATGGCGATAAAACAAATTCTTGTCTACTAAAACGGTCATAAAACCTATGAGGCAGTAGCTTTCTTTAATTATTAATTCTGATTCCCACATAAATTTCTTCTGCGAAAGACAATTTCTGCTACATGCGATTTGAAATAAATGAAGGAATTAAGACAGCCCAGCGCACATAAACTAAGAATTGATTCACAACCCGACTAGCTTGATGTTTACAGTATATTTCAACAACACGATTTTCTGATAATATGAATAATACAAATCTTTACTAAAGCCTATTATCTATAAATTACCAATTATGGATCCTACGCTTTTTAATGAGAACCTCACTGGTAAATGTGGTATACATGTAGTTTGTTCATTATTTTTCCCAGTTAGGGACTACAGAAGGGGAATGGGTTTAGGTGCCAGGTCTGAGCCTAATCGGGTCCAGCAAAACGTAATGCCTTGTCCGGATTCTAGAACCCACCGGGTGCTGCACAATAAATTTTATTTTTATAGTTTCGCACTGCACTCTACAAAAGAAATAGTTTCATGGTATTTCTCATTACCCAATGAGCTGAGATATTTGATCATTCGCATATGTTCGAATGTATTCGAATAGAATAGATATTCCGATATTCGAACATTAGAGCAATAATTTTAGTTAGAATACATAGATTTTAAGTCAATAAATGTGAGGCCGAATTCAATTTATAATTCAAGCAAAAACTAAGTAAGCTATAGACAAATTTCTAAAAGGTTCGCAAAAGGGAACATGGAGCAAAGGGGTATTAATCCAATTTGTTTAGTTATTGAAGAAACGAGAATACAAAATGTTTATTCCCTTAGACAAGCAAAATTTGATGAATTATTTATTGATGACATTCAGGAAAGCAGCCTACATGAACTACTACATACTCCATCCAAACCTCAGTTTTGTGGCATGCACTATGTAAATAGCCCACTTCTTCTAATTCAAGTGATGTCACGCATTGCCGTTTCTTTATTTTAGTAGAAGATAAATAGATGATAAATAGCGAGTCAGGGTCCAAAGCACCCGGGTCAAATCCGGAACTGCAGCTAACTTTGTACACGCATCCCATAACTGCCTGGTACTTCAGTACTTTGATCTGGCATTATTGTTTTCCCTTTCTTTTTTACTAGTAGCATTTCTAGCACAATAATAATATATTAATAAAAACAATTCCTTCTAATTTTTTCTCATCTTGAAGAATTATTTGATATAAAATTACTCGTCAATAATTCCTAGAAATGTGCACATTTTTGTCACTCAGGTGAAGATTTTTGTCGCATAAATTTTGTGGCATCAGCAGGACTGCCATTGATACTAACATCATTTGAAAAATCAATTGATATATCAATTCAATTGATATTGAGTTGATGATATTGAAAAATATCAATTGATATTTAATGATTTGATTTGATAATCGCAGTACGAAGTGTACAAATCACACTAAATCTAGCCAGCAAACTGCACTGTAAAAGTCTAGATCCTATTGTGATCTTAAAAATAATTTATTTTTTATAATAGTTAATGCTCAATTTTAATATCAGTCAACCCTCTTTTTTAGAGAATATCATTAATATTCCTGATCCATAAAAGCGATTTATTACAGTCACTATAATATTACCTTATAAATGCATCAACCTTCTTTTAATTAAGGTTTTTTTCTAAAGTTTAATTTGGTTTTATGTATTTGTTATCTATTCGTACATTGCATATAATTTATGTCAGTTGAGTATCCTTATTTTGTAGTATTTTTTTAATTATTGAGAAAACAGTGTTTTCAGTATTTAACTATCAGAAAATATTAAGGCATACTATGTGATTGTGGACACTTTCCTTTAAAGTTAAAAATTCAATAGGAGAGCGCTATGCCATTGAAATTTGCAGATAACACAGGTTTACATTAGTGCAATAATGATATTAAAATACAATAGCTGTTTGGAACTCTGCCTATTTTGATAAATACGTACAGCCTAGGGGGATTTATACAATCTAAAAGTTAACTAATATTAAAGCGTCTTCCCTTCCTTTTGTTGTGTTCACCAATGAATTGCGGGAGACTGCCTAATCAGCTAACAGCCAATCAGGAAAGAGCATATTGAGAAATGCCAAAACTTCCAATAAAAATTACATATATTGTATGATGGCTCACGGAGCTGACCAGGATGACACTATTGGAGCCCCACGCTCGATATCCATGTTTGAATTTCTCAGACCCATTGAGGAAGAACCAGCAATAATACAATGTGGAAGCGGATCAGAGAATAAACGACTTCCGCGAACTTCTATCTCTGACTTAAGAACACTTATGGAAAGCATATCCATTTCTCCAACAGAGGAGAGCCTAGCGGAACTTGCCCAGTGCATGGAAGACGAAAAAAATGAAGAATTACGTAAGTTCATTTCCAAAGATCAAGATTTCAGTTTTGACAATATTTTCTTGGTTCTCAACAATTTACTTCAAGAAATCGATCGTTCTTTGACAAGGAAAGAGAAACTGTAAGTCAGAACTTTTCCACACATTATTCCAGTTTGTAGTTAGAAATAGCAATATATGATCGATAAATTTTTTAAGTCATTGTAAATATACACTCATATTAAATCACATTATACTATCAAATTGAATAGGAACTGAAATATAGAGAATCGAACACTCCGAAAGTGCATTACTAACATAAGACGTGTATTTGTTGAATGAATTTGTCACAATTTCTTTCATTCGAGTCTCTTAGAAAAAGTGCAAAATAATAAATAAAAATTTTTAAATGTAAGGTGTATTACCATTAACAAATTATAACAACCACAGATACACTAGTGATGTGCAGGCACAGTTACCTTCCACGGATACCCGGGTGCGCATACTTTTTCATTGGATACTTTCAAGCTTCCAAGTCTACATGATGTGTATATTAAATGAGAGTATTTATAAAACAAATTATAAGTAAAATGATTAAAGAATTACTATAAGCATTTCTTAAAAATTTTCAAATTGCTTAATAGCATCAAAAAATTTAATCTCGGACATGGGCCGGTACGATAAAAAATTTCGGGCACGAATACCTACGGTTAAAATAGTATTTTGGCGGTCGAATGTCACATTAGAAAAGCGCATCGCTAAAGTACATTCATATATATTTCCTATAAGTATAAAATTTTTTGAAATTTTTTACATGATGTGCTGTCTTAAGTACTTTATTAAATCATTTTCAAAGAGGTGATGGGCGTTACGTTGCTAGAAGAAATATCGTCAGAAAATTGCCAAGATCAGAATTTATATAGATTCGCGCTGCACTAAGACTTCCATGATTGCAATAAGTTAAAGTTTTTTTTTCTAATATATTGGAAATTTTAAATTTCGATGAAATATGACTCATAATTAATTGGGAATTCTTCATTTTTATCTCCAATAATGCTTTTTTTTTTCTATCATTTTATCACAGATTTAAATCTATCGTATTATTAAATTAATTTGAAACCTCAAGCATTGAGTTTGACATTTCGAAAGTCAGAATTAATACATATGGTATAATTACTAGTTGAATTTCCGTTAAAATTTCAATTATATACGGTTTCTAATAAATTTAATACTACACAAGTTGTAAAAGCTAACAACTGTTCTATGTTAAAGTAAAATATGCAAGTAATTACAGTAAAATATAACAGGATCTGGATAGGAGCTTTAGATTAAACAATAATGACTACCTGTGACAGTAAAACATGTTTAGGCTCAACTGCAATGTAGTTCATTCGTGGTTATTGGCAGCAATTAGTCATTATTTAATCTAAAGTTCTGATCTAAATGTGACTATTCTTGAATACAGGGACAAGGGTGGGTAGGGTATACCCGTTAGAGATGTTCGAGTAGATCTACAGTATTTTAATGTCGCACCTGTCCGATGGTATTTAATTTGCTACCCGTATCCGAAACACCGTACCTGTCATGTACCCACCCTTACTCCAGAATATAATTTTCCTTCCTGCTATTAAACCATTAGAAATAAACATAATAATTGAAAATTATGTTTATGCAAAAATCATATTTAATCCTAAACTGCCAATTGCATCTATTTAAATACAGTCGGTTTTGTCCAAATTTTCAAACAATTTTCTCCAAGGCTATTATGGAATTTAGAAATATTCGGATATTCATTCATCTAAATTGTCATGGTCTCAACATATTGATAGAAAAATCTCCAAATCTTATTAGTTGTTTTCTTTTATCAGAAGATCTCTTCCATTTAGCACCTCAACAAATTGTAAATTAATGTTATATAAATCAATGGTTCTTTCTATTTTAATGTGCTTAAGCTCGATCGTTTTCAATCAATATTTACAAAGTGGATAACTACTGGCATTTCACATAAAAATTTCTCCCGATTTCTCTAGAACTCCAAGTAAATGATATGCTATTTATGAATAAATACATGTAAGTAAATGAAAAATATGACACAGATATTTTCAACTTAATTTCCCTTCATTCTCCAAATTATAAGAGTATGCGTTCCCAAGATCTAATGCTACATGTATTTCGAGTTAAGAAAACTTCTAAACGAAGACAGATTTATTTTATTTTGATCGTATATGTCGTTTGGTAAATTTTAAGACGATGCTTTTGAACATCTAAAATTTAATGAAAACTATCATTGTTCTAAATTTTTCGTTTGTTTTTGCTCAACTTTTATCCATACTTTAAATTCCGTTTTTTAGTTTTAATGTGTAGTGCCATTATTATGGCAACAAAGCATTATATTATTATAATATTATTATTATTTTTAGTATTAGTATAATAATAATAATAATAATAATAATAATAATAATAATAATAATAATAATAATAATAATAACTTATTATAATTTTTGCAAAAACCTTGAAATAACTCGCATGCCTAAGATTCAGATAAAAAACGATATAATGTTCGTGGCATTAATTCTGGTATTAATTCTTAAATCCCGTTCAGGCGAACCTTAACAGTCCCATGATCGGGCACGACTACAATATGAACATGAAAGAGGAGATGATTTTTTATCCAGTGCTGTTTTCAGATTTTAGATAGCTTTATTATTTAGTGAGTTATGAGGTCTTTAGGAAATTTTAGAGGACATCACAAATTGTACAAATTGCCAGAGTTATTTAGGCTTAAGATACCCCTTATGTGAAATTAACAGCGAACTCATGCCCAGCCTTCCCCGTAGCCGAATATTTATGTGCACTCGCGGGTAAGAGCGAGTAAAATAGGGAACCACGAGTAGTACCCGCCCTGTATATCAAAAACCGCGCAACTGTGGGTACAGGTTGGGTAGATTTGCGGGTATGATTTTCACTTTACTTTTCATAGGTTGTCATTAATACATTTCTTGTAAATTCCATAGCATTTACTGGTATTGGGCTGATTTGTGTCCACTGCTGCATAATATTCCGTTTTCTTCAATTTTGCCCTAATCTTCCATTGCCTGGGCTCATGTACATAGGTGGAAGCGCGATAATTGTGATGTAATTTCAATTCATTGTATAGCATTCAAAAATATATTTGAATAGAATTTATTATAGAAACAGCATGGTCGAAAGTAGTTTACTCAGTTACGTTGACTTCAGATGGGAAACCTAAGCGGCCTAGGATTCACTAAAATCCATTGATAGAATATAACATGCATTTCACTTCGAAAAATATATTCACATATTTCAAATCAAAAAGTTCAAATTTAGTAACAGCACTGTTGTTTTCGCTGCAGTTGTGAGTATCAGGTAGACCGTGGATATAAGCAAGGCAAAAAATGTGGGCATACCCACATGTGGGCTTGCTCATGGGCTGGGCATGAGCACGATTTACAATTCTTTGGGTGTGCCCACCAATTACAACACCGTTTCAGCTAGTAGACCATTATTTTTTATTTATCATTTTTGTAATAAATTTTATTGACATTGTGAGGATGCTTTAAAGTTCCCATGTTTCAAAAATTCTCAACATCGTATCTAAATTTAATTGAATTATGATTGCATTTTGTCTCATGCAGAATTTGAAAACAATTCATATGAAAGTGGAGATCATTAAATCTCTGAGGTTACTTAAGGATGATATAATTGGTATAACTTCTGAGGATTCCCGAATTAAAAATTTGATCAAAATATTTAATACATCAATCAATAAAGAATTTAATTTTAGGTGGTGTGCGATATCGGATACCTATAATTAAAAGAACCTAGAATTTAAAACAGCCTTCAAATGATATCCAATGTTTATCAAAAATGAAAAAAGAAATTAGTTTCCTTGCTATTATAAATAAAATTATTAAAGTTGTATTTTAAACCTTTAAACAAAATTCGTATAAATGTTACCTCAACTAGATCTAAAAGTTTATAAAAAATTTACATGATAGTAAAAGCGATTTTTTTGACCATTTTTGCTGTGGCAATACTGAGGGCTGAGTTATTAAAATTTCTGGGAATGTAGACATGCCCATGTGGGCTTAACATGAAATCCTGCGAATCTATGGATGTGGGCTGGGAGTGTGTCAGGAAAATCTCTGTCCACGTACTACCTGATGAGTATGAATTGGGTACATTCTTGACCTGCGATCGTATATATTAGTTACAGTCACACAAGACGTCAAAACACTTAGTTAAACTAGTTGGGGTGTAAAGCTATATGGCAAAAACATTTTTCATGTAGGCAAAGTGGGAAACTGTTGAACAGCAAAAGGCTTAAGAATATATATAAGCTTGAAAAAATTAATGACAACATAAATGTTTTTTACGCAAATCTTACACAAATGACAAGGTAAGCCTTATAATAAGCTCTTAAATTTTAGGATGACTTGTAAACAAAGAAAAGAATTCGTAAGCTTGAGAAGAATTTTTTGCTGAAAATTGTGAACTGTGAAATATAATATATATCTAGGTGCCACATTGGAGATAACTTACAACCTATTAGCATCAAATGTTAAATTCAGCTGTTCAAAGTATTTCAGATAAGCTCACCAGACGTCAATTTCAGCAAAAATTAATTAAAAAACTTCCTCATATCTAAATATTGAATGAGGAAAACTAATTCACGTATAACGCTATAAATATAAAAAGGTAAAAAATGTATATTAAAACATAAATCGGAATCGAGGAGCATTCAATAATCAGTAAAAGGCTTAAAACTATTCGGCATTCCTTTTTGAATTCTATGAAACACTGTCTAGATTTCTGATGAATTGTCATGCGAATTTTTAAAAAATACAGATTTTTTGTAGCTTCCTGAAAATTTTGGTATTCAACAAATATTGAAAAATATAACATTTACATTTAATTAACAAGCTTCAGTTATAATTGATTAAAACAAAATTATATCAAAACAATTTACTTGTCAAAATTAATAATTTTTATAATATTTCTAAAGTTATACTCTTATCCGGCCGTACTCGTAAGAATTTTACTGTACATTGCCGTTCCCTTGGCATGACCTGTAAAAACGAGTACAGCGGTAAACATGTACGGCAAAATACAGGGTGGCCATAAAGTCACGCACCAAGGTAAATATCAAAATGTTAAAAATATCAAAGCCTTAGAATTACTCAATCATGATACACTGTCTTCTCAAATTATTTCTGATAGACAGTGATCGAATGAGTCATCCATTAATGTGCGTCAGCGTGATAGTCGGATCAAGCAGACTAATCATTAACTACTCTAGCTTTATTTTCTTTTACCACTGACAATTGAAGAACGATCGCCTGATCTTAACCTAATGGATTATTACTTTTGTGGACACATAAAACAGTTAGAGTACGCAGTGAGAATAGAGGAAATTGAACATTTGCGAAGCAGAATTCGTCATGCCTGCCAGAAAATAAATGATGATCAACAACTACTAACTCGTGTTTATGATAACTTTCACCATCGAATCGACTTATGTATGACTTCCTCAGATGAAAATTTTGACCATCTGTAAATTATCTAACTTTTCTTTTGTCATTTTATTAATAAAAATAACTTGCTAATTTAAAATTTGTTTTTGTAAACATATGAGATTGTAAGTTTTACTTTGGTGCGCGACTTTACGGCCACCCTGTATATCGTTTTCATTGTTTAATGACTATAATTTTTAAATTGGTTAAGCATAAGTTTTAAATTCTGGTTGCTTAGTTTTGACAGAAGTGAATTAAACAATAAATTCTGATAGTTCATTTCAGTTATGAAAACTATGACACTTCTAAAATATATAAAATTTATGGATATTCAGAGTTTTCAAAATTCGTAAAAATTCATACTTAACAACTAGGATTACAGCACACATTGAATAAAAAAACAGTTGAGGCACAGAGGTGATTGCAGGATCAAGTGGTAACTCATAAACTACGTTGAGCATATACTCAAACACTTAACGTCATGTGATTGTGATATTAATAGTCTGTATAATAATAGAATTAACAGGCCCTATCTGATTGTCTAACTTAGAGATTAATACTGTTGTTAAACTTAGGTTTAGTAGCTAGGAATTAATGTTTACCTTCAAGACAAATCTATTATAAAACTGAATAAAAATTATGGTTTAGATATCTTCAACCTCCCACCCTCTAAACATATTGTTAACATTTAGAAAAGTGGAGCTTTTAGTCTAACATCTTTCAAAGGCGGTTAGTCACATGAATTTAAATGCTTTTATTGTTACTATAAATATTATTTCAAATATGGACTTGCTTCCTGTAACTTTGATCAATTTTACATTTCCATCTGAATGCAATCTGATTCATTAACTTATTTCTCGACTTAATGTTTTGAAAAGCTATGTTTATGGCTTTATTACTTTATAGATGAGTGAATTTGCTATGGTCTTAACTTGGTATGGTGTCAAAGCCCGCAGTATATTTAAAATATATGAATCATAAATTAAATTCCATTCTATCTTCCTACAAAAGCATTATACACATTTATACATATAGGCCTAGCTCTTGCTCTTCCTATTATTTAATAAACATTTTAAATTTAGATTATAAGAAAATCATTCAATGAAATATAAGAAAAATTTGCATAATCAAATTAAAAAGCATAACTATAAATTTGCTTAGCTCAGAATTGACTCGTTTTGAGCTAGTTAAAAATTCAATGCAGTTCTCAAGCTCGGCTCGGCTTGGCTTTGTTCGTCTCGGCGGACTCGTAAGAAGTTCGGCTCGTTGACAAATCTGCTGTATATACATCGAATATGCTTAGCTCCTATTAAATCATTAAACTTAATGGAATTATTGATTTGGTAGTTTACAAAGTCGGCTTCTTCCTTTAAACTACTAATTTTTAATCCACTTTAAAGTAACTTTCTAGCTTTCATTTTCTCCTTAGATCAAGAATTAATGCTAATTAAAAAACAAATAGAAATAACTTATTTTGGGATTGAAATTTAACCAATTTAAAATTGAAATTTGGATAGGGGCCCACTTTACATGAGCCCAAATTTCAAATCAATTCATACTTAATTCATTTTACTCCTAAAGATGAATAATATTTAGTTATTTGATTATAAATTCAAAGTTTGAAAAAATGCTTTTTAAGCATTTAATGTTCAAGGCTGTTGTAAGGATATTTCGAATAAAATAGTTCTCTGTAAATTTTTTGTTAATTGTGTTCGCTGCCAACAGCTTGATCCTTTCAGAATGCAATGGAAATAAAGTTAATTAAATTTACAAATATTCTTTGTAGAATATTTCCTTAATGGCAATTAGCGAAATTGGACTTTTGCACAGAAGAAACCCCACAGCTCGTACTGTATTCCTTATTAGAAAACTGTTTTCCATAATTAATCCTGTTGATTATAATTACACTATCATTCAAATTGTTAGCTTATAAATTGAGAAATTTAAATATAAACTTAAATAGTTAGTTCATCGTAATATATGGCAGGTGATGTATATTTTCTTTTTTTAATATCGCGTATGCATGCGTATTTCATAATTTTTCGCATGTCATTTATCATTTCATGTGTGGTCGCACCTAATAGTAATCATTAGTGAATTCAACAAAATGATTATATCGACTATTAATCATACTCTATAGTTGGGCTTTTTGAAGGACTTGTACGTTAACAGATGGGGTGGCGTAAGCCTTCCAAACTTGACTTATTTCTTATAGAATTAAACGATCAAGCTTATTCTGATACAATAAATTGTTTTTATCTGGAATTTTAAAATTTTTGTGAAACATTGTTTACCAGTACTTTGAATGAAAACGTCATCACATGTGTTAATTTTCATAATTTGAAATGTTCCTTTCTCTATTTTGTGAAATCCATATAATAAAATTACCTATGATCTTTGGAAAGCCAAAACGTAGTAAATTTCGAATATTGATCTAGTTGATAACTCAATCTTTTAAATTATGTTTCATTTTGAATTTGAAAATTTTTCAAATGATAGTGCAAAAACCTTCAGATGACATATAAAATTTGATCTTATTTTATTTATTGAAAACTCACATCTAATAACAATAATGAATCAGTTGGGGGATATTACCCCCAGTTTCAACACAATTTTTTCTGAACAGATGGCAATTCTTTTGCTTTATGGGTTAGAATTAAAGTTATGGGCCAACAGCTAATAAGTTTGCGTTATCCACTATTCTACATAAACTGTATGCCACTTCACTCAGTTGCCTAAAGAGATACCTTTGCAGAAACAAAGCATCAATGTGACATTATTAAATCGCTTACATGAATTTGTGATTCATCTGTATTTCAAATACAAACATTCCGATGATTAGCAAACGTTGATCTTCCGGTTTCTGCAGATTATTATTTTATCCATTATGCTAGAACAGCACATAGATGCTGCAAATAGCTAATGACTGATCACTGGTCATGGTCACATTATTCCTGCCTAAGAAATAAGTAAAATTGTAACTTTGAAAGGTAACAGATGTAGTACTATTAGCTGCATTTCATTTGCTGGAATGCATCCTATTGTAATTGCCTTTCTAACTAAGTTGCAAAAGACCTGCATGACTATGCATGTATGGTAAGCAACTGAAATTTAAGTTCATGGAATAAATGTTGACTATTTAGAAATTTAGACAGTTTGAGGGGCTAGGTTAATCAAGATCTATTTCCGCACAAACTTCTACGTTTAAATTATCACATTATATTATTTTTAATGAAAATTTGTAATATTCTTTACATTGAATACATTACACAACAAATGTTACCATTTTTGGAGGCATCATCCCAAACAATAGTAAAACAGTGCTTAAGGTTCTTGTAAACGCTGAGTTGGAATGTTTTTGGAATGAATTTAGCAAAAAGACACACGTCAGTTAGAAGGAAAATGAATTGTTTTATTAAATAATCGAAATATTCCATTACTATAATGCTACATAAATCTAAAACCATTTTCCCACCTATTCATCAAATCGGATTAACTAAGTATTTGGGATGGTAGTGGAAGCAAAAATTCATTAGCATTCCTGTTATTGACAGAAAATTGAAAATTGATTCGCAGATCAACAATCGCAATTTAACAGAATATACATGTATTATTTGAAATTTAAAATCAGTAAAAAAAATTATATTTTACTTTAGTGAAAAAAAGGAATTTTTCAAAGCACAACTATTGCTTTCCATCACAAAATGAGGTAAAAATGTGCATTAAAAGCTTTCGTACAAATAATTTAAATGCTATGAAAATGCAAGTTCATCAGCAACATTAATTAACTTTAAGAGCCCAAAAAGATAATGAACATCTTTAGTTACTTTGATGTACAGAATATGTAGGAATACTGGAAATCCCCAAAATGTTGGAATTGGAGCTTTGCATTGGACAGCTCTCGATGTTTAGCTAGGAACTAGCTTGGGTCGTATTTTGAAGCGTTCTGATAATGTTTGAGATTTCGTTTAGTTTGGGTCATTGCGTTATACCAACCAAAGAGATTGACATATCTTATAGTCTACACCTGTTACCGTTCAATTTAAAAACTAAGGCATTCAAATTCAAAATTACTGATTCAAATTAAAACATAACCAGGGCTTCCCATTTTGCTGTTAATAGCTTCTTTAGTATGTTGTTAAAAATTGTCTTGAATTTGGTCAAGAATTTTTCATTGATATAGTTTATAAAATCTTCTTTTGCTATTTTATATATCTTGTCGTATAGATTAATTGGTTGTTTCAAATTTTTCTTGTCCCTCTCTGTTAGTCCATATGCAAATACTTCTGATCCAGAAAATTAGGGCATATGTAAGTCTTAAATACCACCCATTGCTGAGTTTTGGAGCATTCCTTACATTGCACGAAATTTAATTTAGTGATTTACAAGCCCTCTAGCGGGAACGTAGTATAGTGAAATTAAATATTTACAAAATATTATTTGAAATTAAATGAACTCAATTTATTGCGATGTTTGAAATAATAGCTCCGGTCCATTATCATTCACTCTCTCAAATGATGCATAGAAATAAACGGGATTATATGCTCACTATAATACATCTACATATACTACATTCTATTCAT
>CABFPE010000566.1:442264-455581 GCA_900660155.1 Hofstenia miamia | reverse complement strand
TATATATATATAAACTTATTTATACCAGCACCGTCATATCGTTTGGTCCCACGGAAACAGATACCGCAAAACTTTAGGATCAAAAAAACAAGAATACACAAAATAATCCATCAATTTCTCAGAAACAAATGGCCAGGATTTAGTAGCGTTGAAGTTTTTTTACAATAGTGTGTTAACGGTACCACATTCGGGTCAAGTCCCGAACCGACGGGACCGGGACGTTACCGGTACAGCAGAATTCTAAGCAGAATTCTAATTCAAATATAATTTAGTAGGCTAAATCAGCGAGGAATATAAAGAGCATTAAAACAGGTGGGATAGGGTTCGGATCGGATTGAAATATTCAGTATGCAATTCGCGTCGGAATCGAGCTAAAGGTATTGTTTTTTTCTAAACATTCAAATGTATTTCACATTATTTAAATGTAGATGTAAATGATTGTTTCTTTATTTGAACATTATATATAATATAATTCCTGCCATTCAAACATTTAAAGTCGAACTGTTGTTGCGGGTTCTGGTCGGATCTGGTGCGAACATCCCAACTCGATTACAATTATGTTTTGAAATAGTTTCTTTAGGATCTTTGGTCAAAATTACAATTGAATAGATTGCTTAACTAATATTCTGGTAAACATAAATCTAGCTATTTTAATTTGAATTTCTTCAAATTTTAGCAAAAAGATGAGTGTCCTGAATAATAGAGTCAACATATAATTGAGAAAATCTAGGAAGAATTTAACACCAATTATTTTGTATTTACATTTTAAGAGATACGATTTGATCGAAAATTTCTCCTAATTGCATGAAAATGTACACTGCGGCAATTTTTCCAAGGTAAACCTTTCAATAAAGTATTGTCGAAAAACGATTAAAAACGTTATTGGAATATTTGCGAAGTTGTATGAAATATGAAACAATAAAACGCATGCTAGTACAGAAGTACATTATCAATATTTTTTTTATGCAATCCCACATTGTTTGACCTTTTGACGAAAAAATTAAGTAAATATTGGCAAACGTTTTTTGTACATATTAAGAAATTAACAAATACACCATCTTGCGACTTAGCGCTTTTATAGTCTATCTTAATACATGTAAAATCATTTTGTTACAGTAAATATTGAAAAAAATTTAGGGCTTATCACTTCATTGCTTAGGCAGAGAAATTTAGGTTTATCTCTAATATGCATATAATAATATGAATTTGGGTTTTTCGGCGTTTTTATTATTTACCTGAAAATTTGTATTTTTATTTTAATTAAGTAATTATGCGTGCCCCTCTAGCAAATATCAACGACTCATCACTTATTAATGTAGCCTGATTATCACTCAATCAAATATCATTAACCGTTCATTAACAAATTTGTTCATTCTTCGGCGTTTTGCTAATATTCCTTGTCGTTGAAATTTTCAGATTATTTTAAAAAATGGTAAAATGATTTCCATTCATTCGTTGTATTCTGCGGTGTATAAAAACGTGCATTTCAACATATATTTTGTTTTGTTGTAATTATTACATGTTTTTAGCGGAATAAACATTTGTTGCTTCATTTCGATTAATTAAATACATTTATTTCTAAAATTCAATTCCAGGAACACCAAGTGCTTCGAAAGACAGATTCGATACTAACTGCTTAGATAAATATGGCTATAGTTATAGTGTCTTCCTATGAAGTTCATACATTGTTATATTTTCTTTAGTATATTCTAATATTCCTGTTGTAAATGCTCTGATATAAGCATTCTCTTGCAAAATTATGTATCGATATTTACGTTTAGCATTCTATTTCATCTTAAAACAATGACAAATAGGATTGAACTTCAAATCGCTCGCTCATGTATTGATTGTATATATTGTTTTTCAAAGGCTTCATGTATAACTGTAGCCTTCTTTTTATAAGAATAAAATTCATGACAGCCTCTATGTTCTCTTCCTACAATGCCCTTAATAATTTTTTTGAGTGAACTAAGAAACGTATTAATTCGCTACTCTAGAACCAATGTTCAAAGACTTAACTATCATAAATCTTGAGCAATGGAAATTGAAATGCTTAGTCAACTTTTCAGATGAGATAATTCCTAGACTTAGGATATCATATAATATGCAGGAATGACAGTAAAAGCTCAGAAATAAAATTGTGGTAGGCTTCATCGTTGATGTGCAGCTTTTCATAATCCTCTGTTCAGGGGTTCTAAATTATTCCTAGAGAGTTCCTAAAATTTTAGGCATGTGTAGAATATTGCAATTACCAATATATGATTGTTAACACTCTCACCCAATCCGTTCAAGCGCTCAAATAAAAAGATGTAAACAATTAATTTTTGTTCAATATTGAAATGTAATATCTCAACAGTTTCGAATAATAATCTATTTCTTAGTTTGGTAATGGTAAGGCCTTCAAACCTTTTATACCCCATGCATTGTCAATATTTTACTGCAAAACCCTGCCTTTTACCCTATATCACGTCATTTAAATGGACAGCACATTGGTTGATCACAATTCACAGCTGAATTTCAATTTTTAATATTACTTAAATTACTAAAGTTTATGCTAAAATATGTAAGAATCATAATTTATAATGAAACCTTACCTGACTTAAGTTACCTTAAATATATGTAACCCTAGGGATGGACATGGACCGAAAATATAGGCTCAAGTCCAGCCCTGCCCAAGAAACTTTAGGCCCTGTCCGAATCCAGCCCGGCCCATTAATTAATGCAAACTCGGCCCATTTTCATAATCCTTGTCAAAAAAATGGGTATGTTAGAGATACTTCAAATAATGTCTAAGCACTCAAATTGAAGATTCTAAATTGAAATTAGAGAAAACTATATGATACTAATGTAAATTTTATTTTTCAACTTAATAATTATAACTTATACAAACTTCAATGTATATTTGCGTGCACTGTTACGGAATAGTCAGTTATTTTAAAATTCGGCCTATTTTTCCATTTCTTCCAGCGCAAATAATTCGGCCTATTTTTCCATTTCTTCCAGCGCAAACCTGGCACAGCCCCTGGCCTGCCCGACCCATGTCCATCGTTGTGTGACAGATCCCTGCCCAATCATGATTTTAACCTACTTGCCCCGTCACGGTCCAATCAGTGAGGATTGGTTGACCCGATCCGCATTCAATTCTTGTTAACTTATCATTATAAGTGAAATTTTATTTAGTCTTAAGGCGTTTGTCTACACACAGTGGCGTGTGTAGTGTGTTACTTGATGATATCAAGTACGAGTAAACCAAAAGTTTCTACACTCTCAAAAACAAATTTGCATTTTGATCAAGCTTAATTGGATTGAACAGAAGTGTAGTGAAGAGGTTGCTCGCTTCATGTAAATCCAATTGGTTATAAGCATTAAGTAGTACTGTTACAATTATCAATTCAATTTTGTTAGTATTTCAGAATAACATATACGCGCTCGATCGTCATTGATTAATTAGTTATATTGGTTGCGTTCTCTATCGCTTATTAAGTTTGATTAAACGATATTAAAAAATATTACTCCACGGAAATAAAATGCTGGTACGCACTATTAAAACAAGAAGCGTATTGAAAATATCTTACTGTTCCCAAAAACAGTAAAGAATTCACTCACCATTTTATGAAATATTTTATTCAATGAAATGAAAATTAAACTAATTCATCTGCAAAAAATGTGGTCAGTAGTGTTAGGCTGATTAACAAGAATAACTGATAATAAATAAAAATAATCATAATTATTATATATATATATATATAAAATATATATCAAATGTCAATTATAACCAAGGACTCGTAAATATCAGGACAGCAAACTGATTTTTCTCTCTGAAAATGTGGAGTTTGAAATGTATTACATAAAATTATAGGTTTATGCAATTGCAAATTTGCAAATAATCGTTTAATGCACATTTGCAAAAAACAATGTGTGCGTTAAGAAACAAACGAGCCCATAATCCTTTATACAATTGAAGTCAAAAGCATACAATATGATTTTAGTATTTTCAAAAAATAAAAATTGCAAAATTAACAATACTGCAGCTTCCGCTTCCTTCGTTCTTTTTTTCATTGCCTTCCTCAAGAAGTTTTTGATGCAAATATTGGCAAAACATTTACATTATTTGGATAAAACCTCTTCTTTAAAATCAAATTCAAATACACAGTAAAGGTTTGAGAGAGTTTCAAAGCACTTCTTTACGTATTTGCTACAGACAACAGATGAACATTTAAAATATCAGTAGCTGACAGAAGTAAAATTTATAAGTGAATCACAAGCGTATGTTAACTTCCCAAGATTAATGTTGATCAAAAAGTTATCCTCTGATATCTCGCACTGTTTACTGCAACTAAAGATTCATATTCACTATGAAACTTGAATGCAAGATGACCAGCGACGTAGATCAGTGCATTATTCTCCCAACTACTCAGAGGCTGTAAAAGATCAGTAGTAGTACCAGTTATTTCATCCAAATCAACTTCTTTGGAACAAAAAGTACAACCTGAACAATTTTCAAGACTTGACAGTGGCAATTGAAGTTTGTTCAAAAATGTTACAGATTGTGATTTAAAACAAGAAATCACATGTGATGCACTAATGTAGAAATTGGCACCACTAGACTGACGATATATACCAGGAAGCACCTATGCATATTTCTTTTTGAAGAGTAAATATTTAATCAATTCAGACATCCCTCTGAGTGTCCAAAACCAACCAAAGCTATTGCCAATGTCAAACATTTTCGTCTTTCTTTCATTGACAGGTGCCATTTTTTGCAGTCAGTATGCCTTTCCTATAATCTTATTTAATAAATATTTATTAAATAATAGGAAGAGCTACGTAAAAAATTCTTTGAGCACAATATTTTTAAAAAAAATACCGAGCTAAAACGAGCCTCATTCAAAGATTTTATGTGGCGAGCCGAGCCGAACTTACACAAAATTTAAACGAGCCGAGCCGAGCTAGGAAATGTCGGCTCGTTGACAAGTCTGAATTTGCTCCAGCCATCCATGGTTGGTCCAAGTAAGCTAGGAAGATGAATAACGTCATCTTCAACATAACAAACAAATGATAAATCGTGATATATGTATACCTTCAACAGTAAATATGACAAGCTCATCATCAGAAATATCCTTAAATATCGGACAACTGACATTCGTCGAAGTGGCTTAGTAAATTCTGAAAGCTCTTGATTGCATCATAGGAAGTGAAAACATCCATATTTAATTTGTCAGTTGCTTCTTGGCGCTCCTCTAAAGAACATTTGGTGGTTGATCGCCGTGTAGAAAGGGTGTGTCTTTGACAACTCATGGGAACATTGAATACTGAAGGAGGATCAGCAGGCCTGGAAAGAAATTTCTTTGAAATTGTTCTAAAACCATCCAGCCAAATGACATTTGTAGTCAACCATTGAATCGGAAACAAATTTTACATAAAGACGTGGGATCACATCTATCCACCGGGGGTCTCTCTTCAGGATTTGTAGGAAATAGATAAAACGTACAATTCTGCTAATAATAGCCGTGGTTGCAATTCTGACAACAGCAATAACGTGGCATTAATGTGAAAAACAATTTACTTCAGAAGTGTCATAAATTGTGGGAAAAGTAAAACGAAGTTAAACCACACTGAATCAGTGAACTGCTCGTAATGTGAATTAATGCACTAGACATGGACGTTAACTTGTTAGCAAATAGGAATTAAGATTATGTGTTTTTATACACAATAAGTTACGTGATTGCTTGTTATAGATTCCCGACTCCACATTTTCAAAGAGAAAAATCAGTTTCCACTCCTGGTATTTTAGGCGTCCTTGATTATAACTCATGTCAGAATGTCAAAATTTTCATAACACAAAGATTACAAGAGGAATTTTATATTGAATTTACTATTTATTCTAATAAATATCTGATTGTACAACATATTTATTTTTGTATTTATCAGGTCCAAATGTAGTGAATGTTTTGGGGGAAGCAACATAGCACTCTTGCGAATGAAAGCATTAGTATTTGCTTTTGCAGCACCAAAAGGTTCTCACGCAGTTTAGTCAAAAGTAAATAACGTAAAGGTATATTCTCTTGCACATGCAAAAAGTAAATTCAATAAATGGATTTTTTATCTGCTCTAGAGATATGCTGTCTAAATTCCATTAGAGATTGGTGCCGGCGGATGAAATAAAGCTTTATCCTGACAACCAATTGATTAGCAATAATTGATAACATGAATGCTTATTTCAACAAACGGTTTAAATTTTAGGTAACAGTCAAGGTTTAATTATGACAACCTATTTTAGATACCCTTCCCATTAGCATTTTAAAAAGTCATTTTCTCCCATCACATCCTCAAAACGTCTTTTATTATTTTAAGTTGAATCAAGCAATTTTAATCTTTCCTAAATACATATTGCATTTTAGTGTTAACAATTTTAAATAATTTTTTGTCATCGCATTTTTAATTAGAATTTAGCTTTAACATTCTCATTCTCAAACGTTACCTTTATTCTAATCTTAGTTGTTATATTTTTAAGGTTATATTGTAAAAATTAATACGTTTACATTCACTTACTTATATAAATATGACTGAAAATTATTATTAACAAGAGGAAATAAAGACGGCAGAAACCTCCTCCAAGCATGGAAATTGTTTGGGTCTGAAGCCCAAAACCTGCCTGCTTCAAATGACGCCAAACGCATTTAAATTAATGCTATTTTAGCCCATTTAGACCCATTTTATGACCCATAAAATAAAATTCTTTAATTTTTCGATTTGTGAGACTAAGGTTGGGTATGATAGAAACGTATAATGATGTCTACGCACTCAAATTGAAAATCTTAAATTGTATTTTAGTAGAATATGTAATACTAATATAAAATTTCAAATGAAAAAATTATTTTTCTCCATATGGTTTATAAATAATTTAGCATTCAATCCATTTGAATTGAGTTGCGTGCACTGTTCCGCTTATTAAATTTCGGAAAAACTAAATTTTCAAACTTAAGTGATTGTAATGTATTGGTCAGTGCATCAAATAAGATACAAGTATAAAATTTCAGAGATTAACAAGGACATAACTGTTCATGTGCATAGGACAAAGATTCAATGGAATCAAATATTGACTTCAAACATCAAAGTTAATTTTATCGAAATTTTCTTTGACAACTAGTCGAGGAAACATTTTAATGTCTGTATAGGCATAAAATGTTATTTGAAATTCTTTACGAAAATATTTAAAAATATTACTCGTTAAATGTAATTTTTTTAATCTTCACATGAAAACGATCTCAGACTCTACTCAATCCAATATTTAAATATTGCCGCAAACACAGTTACGTAGTGGGTCTGGTGTGTTATAAAAGGAAATTTTAAAAATACCCATGTTGGGAAAATGTCACTTAAGAAATTTAGATTGGACTGTGTTCAGTTATTTTTGACCCAATTTCATCTTTGTTTCCCGCTTCTCCAGTTGCGGATACAGATAAATTTTTTAGAGGGGGCCCAATGTAAAATAAAATGCTAAGTGCATAATTGGTTACTAGAGAGGGCATAAGACTATTGAATTTTCAATTTTTAAAATTCAGCACTATGCACAGACTTCACCATCACCTACTGACTCCAAAAATGGAAACAGAATTTTTGCAATTTTTCAATTTTTTTCAAATTGCAAATTACGCTTTAATAATATCATGTTATGTCTTTTAGGGGATTTTTGCATTATGCACTACAAAATAGAAAAAGGAATAATTATCAACGATTAATAAAATGTTATTTAAACAAAATAAAACATAAAAATCATAATACAAATGAGTTTCAAAAAATTTGTATGTTAATACCCAACATCAAGAGGTTTTGTTTTCCACAGGATTGTATTAGGCAACGGTCAATTCCTCAGTTAATTCCACAATGCTAACATCAAGACGATTTTAAACTTGATTTAAAATCACAGTATCTTCAGAACTAGAAACGAATGTGATTGCCAATCATTTAGTTCACTGACAACCAACACGTGCAACACTTTGTATATAGGAGTTTGTATCTTCTGTCATATCATAATTCAATATAATGATCAATCTTTCAAAAATCCTTTCCAGTACCTAGAAAATACAATATAAAATTTTCTTTTTAAAATTCAGAAAGGACGACCGTTATTCTTCTTGTTTCATTCCCAATATATATTCTAGCAAGGAAATTCTGATCAAATAACTACTCGGCCATGGTTATGTATCTTGGAACAGAATTAAAATAAGTCAGTTTCAAATATGAACTGTCAGTGTCACTTGAGGTAGTGGCTGGCTCCATCTAAGTGGTGATCAACTTCAAAACTTGAATTTGCATGGTGTTGTCTACTTCCATGAATGCAGAGGATCATGTTTTGTAACAAGGAGAAGCTAAGTTTGCATCTTATTCAGTTGTAGGTTATGGAATAGTCGGCATGCCTTTTGTCAGCGATTAAACCACAAAAGTTGTTTTTGAAACTTTTCAGTAAGCGGGGATGCTCCACAAGATGCACTGAACACCAGTGGTGTAAATGAGACGAGATTAAGTAAATTGCAAAATTTTCACCTAATGCTATAAATGTCAGCTTAGTCTCAATTTCAATCAATGTTGCTAAATATGTTGATAAAATTAAAGAAAATCACCCAATTCACAAATGTAAAGCTCTTGCTAAAATCTATAAATTCTAAAATTAAAAAAAATTGTTTTGCGATCTTTGGGGTAGGTGCATGATGTTGAATTTTAGAACAAAAAATTTGAACAACCCTATTGATTATCAAATGGGGTAAGTAGGAACAGTGTTGAGAAATAGGAAATTGTAGACAAGGAGAAAATTTTATTTAATTATTACTCATGCTATGCTTAATATAGTACATTGTTATTTTGTCTATAAATTAATCACTATAAGTTTATGTGCCACGGGTTAGCCTTAGCTATGCTAATCTAATTTCACTCGTATATTTTTAAAAGCAAAGTAATTTAAAATGTTATGCTTAAATTAAAATACCCCACAGAAATCATATGTGTATCTATTCATCCCCATAGAAAAAAGTGAATTGAAATACTTTTAAAATTTAAAACAATTCCTGAAAACTAAATATTCCTATTTTTATTGAGATGAAATTTCAGGATCCATAGGACCCATTATAGTGTAAAATTCAATGAAATACATTTTACATGTTCCAGATCTTTGTAAAAAACTTAAAAATTATTCCTATTCCCTCCATTTGACAGTATTAAGGAATTTTCTTTGTAATTTTTATTGTACAATTTTAATGAATTTTCTTATTTTAGAGGGGGTCCGGGCCCCATCGGCCCACTCTGTATCCGCCCTTGCGCTTCTCCACAATACAGCATTTTTCTATCAATAGTTTGTAATACCTTTTATGGCATTTTTCAGCTTTCTGAATTGCTTGTAAGCATTCACCTTCAAAATAGTGAGAAGCGCTTTAGCACTGTCATGGTTACATTGCTATTGCCTCATTGATAATTTGTAAGTAATAATCATTCATTAAAGAATTTAAAAAATAGCATCATTCAGGTGTTCGTTTTTTTCACTGATCTTAAATCCAAGCAATATCTTTGTATTTTAATTAACCTAGGTGGTTTCATGAAATTTCACCATTTGAAATCAAAGGCAATATATGAATATCTTTTATTATTTCTTCCTCTGGGGCTTGCACTAAATATGCGGAAACTGTATCGCATACACCATTTCTTCAACAAGTACATTCTATTTTATTTTGTGTAAAGGTCATGATTCCCCTGCTATGATATGTGACATTGGATCTGCAGTTCTCTAACTTAGTACTCGAACTCTGGACCATTTCCTTAAAACTGCTCCTTTCACCTGAAGCTTTGCAACAGGTTTTCCTATAACTTTTGATTTCCCTCTTTAGGAAATCAACATATATTTTCTCTTAAAATAATAATACGATTATTTAACCTTTCTTTTAATTCAAAGAATTTGTCATACATTTCTTCACCTGAATTTGGCTTTTCAACTTTCCTGATGGAGCATCAAGAAAATTCTGTATGGACTCAAATGTTTTGAAAGTTGCTAGAACCACATTCTCATGCCTGATCTTAGCCCGAAAGTGAAGTACCCTATCTGATATTTCAACTCCAACAAATAACTTTGAAGAGTTAACAGGATCTTGAAAAAACGTATTAAATGAGACAACATGACTAACAGTAAATAAATTCTATTCTTCCACGATACCAAATGAAAGAACAAGAACAGAGATGGATAGCAGTAATTCTGACAAATGTCTGATAACCAACTACAACTGGGGTTACAGTGATCATATATAAAAGAGTCGGAGTCCAATTTCATTGAAAAGATCTGATCAGTAAGTATAGTATCATTATGCGATGGTTTAACATTATATCAGTAGTTAATGTACATGTTTACTAAATCGAACTGAATGAAATTTACAGATATAACTTAAAATGTAGATTATAATTGCTATTGAAATCTGTATTTAAATTCCAACTAGACAGGAAAACTAGCATCAATGTAATGAGAAGGTTCTTAACCTTAAATACTCAAACTCCTTCTATAAATCCTACTCATGATTAAGTAATATCATCAGGTTCTATTGTTTTGCATACAAGTGATAATAAATCCTAGTCTCTTATAGATTAAAAATGTTACATTCTATATCAATTATCTAGGCAAACAATTTCTACAATTCCACTATCCTTAATAACTATGTATGAAAATTATATCGACAAAAAGCAATCAGAGACTTCAAACACCTCCGCCAAGTATGACAAGTAGTTTAGATTATTTCTCTCGATTACACAAGAAGCATTCACAAACTTTCTGTTAAAATTCGTAAAAAGTCTTTGGAATTAAATCAATGAATTGCTACAGAGTTTCTTCAATTGTAAAAAATCAGTATATGCATTGACATACACCGCCTATAAATGGATATTTTCTACTACCAATGCATAAAATTGGCTCTTCCTCACAGATAGCCTGAAAAACTAATGGATCTAAATTAGACCAATAATGATCTCGAATTTTTTTTCATGAAAGATCTATCCAATACTACAATAATATATCCAAAAGTGAAGGAAATTTATTGCATGTCATTAATATTATATTACATGGTCACATAATTAACAAGGCAGAATCATGTAAGAATAATCATGTTCTGCTAAATAATAATTTAGCATAAATTACAGTTATAATACAAAAAGTATCGCATTTATCCTTAATAGCACATTTTAGGATAAATTGAGTAAACTTCAACCACACTGATGATGCAATACTGCTAATTAAAAGCATAGCATATAATATTAATTTTTCCCAGATTGTAGAGAAATGACAATTGCTGAATAACTGAAATATATTTGCAAATTCAATTTCAACATATCTGACTTAATGATTTCAAATAAAACATTTTACATCAATATTCACATTCTCTTTGTTAATAGTAAATGTTCGCCACATAGAACCGTTCAATGAGTCTCGTTTTAACTCGATATTTTTTAAAAAAATACTGAATTCTCAGAAGTTTTTTAATTGCTCTTCCTAATTACTTAATAAACATTTAAAAATATGATTATAAAAAAGATATATTGAATAAAAAAATAAGAAAAGTCTGCATAAGCAAATTGAAAAGCAGAACTATAAATTGGCTTGGCCTAATAAAGGCTCATTTTGGGCTCGTTGTATATCAAATGCTCTGCTCAAGCTCGGCTCGACTCGGCTTGTTAGGGTTAGGGTTAGGGTTCGTTGACAAGTCTGGCTCGAACATTGACGAAAATATATCTTGGAATAGTCATGTTTCACACGTTATAAAAACTGCTGACATGAAAATAAACAGTTTGTTTCTTGTAGAACACCTTACTATTGAAAACAAGTTATTGGTATTCCAATGTTATATAGCACCAGTATATTTATATGCTGCTGAAATTTACGTTTCCGGACTTTCGAAACTACAGAGAAATCAAATGCGAAAACCTATTAAACTCTATGCGAAAATTGCAAAAATTGAGGAAAAACATTTATATGAAGTAATAAACATTGCTTTTAAAAAGAAATTACTAAAAATTCTCATTAAAATTAAAAATGATGAATCACATGTCCTGCACAAAGAACTGTCATTCTCAGCAACACATACAAGATGCAAAGTGAAGAAAAGTTCCTCAATCAAAATTGAAAAATATAAGCATCAATGATAAAATCAACAACAATCTAGTACCCCTAACAATAAGATAACTTTTATTAAAATTTATAAAACAACTGGAAGTACAATAAGTCAGTCACCTAGATATTATTGATTGTCTAAAGCACACAAAAACTCACAAAATCCCCCTCTTAGACCAATTATATCAGTAACTAATTCAGTTACATTTATACTTACTAAGGGTTTAGGGTTGGAAGACATTTAAAAATAAGAAAGTTGATAGTATCAGATTATTTCAATATATTTAAGATCTTATTAAAATTTATAATTCCAACCAAGACAAGAAAATTGTAGTTAGTTATGATATTAAAAACCTGTTTATAAACATTCTGCTAAGGAGAACTATTGATTATGTATTTTCTTTCATTCCTATGATGAAGAAATTCATTAATATACAATGAGACAAATTATAAGCAAACTTATAGAATGTTTATGGCTAACCTCCCAAACCTATACTGACTCAGCTTATAAAACATCTTAGAACAACAAAGGTTTCTGAAAATAAATTTAAATTTTATAAAACATATCTTGATTCACTATAATTTTTTCAAATGTTGAAAAATCAGTTTGCATTGGAAATGGAACTTGTTTTCCTAAATACTGAAATTACAGAAAATACATCAAATTTGCCAATACCAATTCATATTATTCCTATTGTAATAAGAAATGCAAATTTAACAGTATAAAGGCTATTTTTTGTTGAATAAATGACCTCATATGGCACCTAAATCTGCATTTAACAAAATCTACTGTTTTTGAAGAGAATGGTCATCTGCATCAAATGATAAAAAAAGGCAATACATAACAGCAAAATTACTCTCCAACATGATACATTAAGAGAAATTGATGAATATTGAGAAAAGAAGAAAAAATTTTAATGAAAAATTTTATTTATTCAGGAATTCACCAAATTGTTTTCAAAGAAATTACATTATATATGTAACATCCTCCACCTGGCCTATTTGCGCCGTGTATTATTGCTGATAATCATCACTCGGTAAATTGCGGGTGAGGAGTTACTAATTTAGTGAACCATCAATCTTCTCCTCTTTTTTTTGTTAACTAGTTATGTTAATTGAATATTGACCATCACTGTTTAGGTGACGGAGCCGGGTGACGTTTCCTCTTCTGCTCTTCC
>CABFPE010000566.1:398162-412370 GCA_900660155.1 Hofstenia miamia | reverse complement strand
TTATATATATATATATATATATATATATATATTTAATCAGTCATTAGTGTAACTATTGTCATAGATGTATAATTTTTTGCTGCTCATGTTGCATCAAGCTGAGTTCATTAAACACATAAAATCCTCAAATTGCAACCTTATTAATATCAAGACATTGAATTATTGTCATCAATGAATTATCTCCCATAGCTTTAGCAATTCACATAATATTGCCCTGACACACATTTTGACAAGATAGTGTAGAGTCACTCAGGGCCCTATTTTGATTATTTTCACTTTTTTTTATTATCTTGCACTCTAATTTAGTGTTATGTCATGATGATCTATTGATCTGTTGCTATCAATTTATTGATATTAATTTCTTTTATTTTTGAGTGCAGTATTTTGATCAATATATTATTTGTCCACTCAAAATTAGTCAGACATGTTTATTGCTCAATTAATTTTGTGAGGGAATTCATGTGAAACATTGTAAACATGTACCAGGTAATAATTCAAGCAATTGTTATAAATATGTGAGAGACTTGTAGTGAAGACACACTAAAATTTATTCTCACTTCAAAATCATTTGCTTTTTGAATTTTATTAACTTTGCTAACCCCTTTTAGATTCGTCATGGATTTCAACTTAATGATTTTTGCTTAAGATCTGGCGATGATTTGGGAGTTACTCCACTGTGTCTGGTGTGACAACTAGCTCCTTAACAGATGGCAGCCCAAATTGTGGTCACTTTAAGTTACAACTACATGTACATGTAGGGATTAACAACTTTTATTTTGATCATTTCATTTTCATACATGCACTTAAATAACACACTGCAAATATAATAAGCTGTTGGTAAACATGAATGCATGGTAACTACATGCCTTTTGTTTTATTATTTACATGAACTGAGATAATAGAACCTGAGCTAAATTGTTTATATGAGCTAGAAATTAATACTTGAGACACACAATTAGCACCTTGACAAGTAAGGATGGCTTCCTGGATATGGCTTTAGCATGATGCCATGAGAATTGGTTGCTGCAGGAAATATATTCTTGGCAGATAGTTTCTGTTTTTCTTTATTGAATTGGCGAACTACCAATGTTCCCTCTTTTGTTGGAATGTGGGTCACTCTCCACAATGGTAGCCACTGGAACCTGTGATTGAACCTTTGAGTTTCTCAGAACATTGAAGCTGGCGGAAAACCACATAAAGTTAGGATTGGCATTTGTTTGAGATGCATAGGGGATCAAGCGAATGAAATATTTGAAAACTTTCATTGATCAGTGTCAGAAGATAAAAGCATATTGTAAAAAAATGTGATGATCATTTAAAATGCAGTGCAAACGAGGTCTTTGAAAAGAAGCCAATTTTACAAAACAGGCGGAGGTTTAATAAATATAGACCAATTTGTTAATTGTTTAAGAACCAGAGCTAAATGCTAGACATCACAAAGAGATAACTGCCACTGTTAGAATTCTTAACTATCCCGTGAGTATGAAATTAGATTCAGGCATACAGTGTAATGTTTTACATTTAATCCCTTTACGGAAAAACGTTTGATTGGAGTAGGAAAACTACCTATGATGTATTGATGCAGAAGAAGGAAGCATTGAATCAAGCAGTAGAGAAGAAAATCCTGGTGCTCGTCATTTCTGTGAAAGCCCCAGTACTGAAAGAACCCTCAGTGACACCCCTAGTATAAAACGATTCTCTCGACAACGAGGCTAACCAGACTTTTATGGATGTCCAGATAATACTACTTAAAGAGGAGAGATGTGCAGTGGTTGCTACAGTAAACTTTAAGACACTTCCAGGTAGTAAGCCTGGTGAACAAAATTTAAGACTGAATGAGTCACTTGTAAATTACGCATCCATAAAGTCAATTTAACGGTCACACAAAAATATTAATTGTTTTACATTACATATTACAGTAATAGTGTGAATTTTGACATGTTCATTTGTACGTTATAGTGCATCCAATTTTGATAAATCTAAAAATCCAAAAGTGGTTTTAATATATAATGCTATTCCATTGGATCAATATTTGCAGAGCAGTAGGGTTCCGAGATTAGTCAGTTGAAACAATAGAATGAAATTTGCAAGTTGTAATTAACAAATGTCACACACCAAAGTGTATAGTAATTTATAAAATACATATATATATATATATATATATATATATATATATATATTGTCAGATAAGGCTAAAGAAGTTTTACTGAATGCTGAAAATAGCAAAGAAATCAGACAAAACTCGCTTAGTAGTGGCTGTATAAATATACATACATCTCTAAATATGCCACTCTCTTTCTACCAGAGGAAGCCTTCTAACTCAAAGCTGAAGGTCCAAAAATTGCAAACGAATTTACAAAACGGGCTAAAAGATCTCATGAATTTACAGCTTCTCAATTGCTGTTGTTGGTAACATCAACTTGATGTTTGCATGTTTTATAATGATAAAAAAATTTGACGCGAAATTCAATGTGATGTTCTTTTTTATGGCAAAAACTGATATAGAAAAAGGTCTTTTCATACTGATCGCAAATTTATTTTAGTACAATGCTATTGTCAACTGGACAACAGATAAATTTCCAACTTTATTCATTCAGATTTCGCAAAGTTGCTAGACAACTTCTTGAAATAGGTAATAATCTTGGAAGTAGTGTTAATGATTTGTTTTATGATAACAGGACACTATTCGGTCGCGATATGTAACAATTTTGCCAACATTTGCTATATGCGCGAATCACTGGGAGGACTTATGCAGTGCAATCGATAATCATCGCTACATCGTTTGCGTGCAAACATATTAAAAAGAAACGAAAGACTGCAAATATAAGCAATCCCTTCAAGAAAACTCAGTCCCATTATTGATGTATCAGTGCAACAAAATGATAATAATACAAAAATACTTTGCTAACTGCATTGATGTCTTTGCGAATGATTTTGATTGTCAATAATGTGTAGCACATGATTTCTGATTTGCTTTAAAAACTGCTGTTAATGACGCATATAGTAAGTTTGGTTGTTTTCAATACAATTTATCAGTGCAAAAAACTTACTGTTAACTTTGGGCACCTAAAGGACAGTACGCCCAAACTATCCTAGTAAGGCAGCTTCCACGCTGCGGTTCCTGGGTATCGCCAATGTCTTAGAAGGTGCGTTCCAGACCTACAGAGAGCATTAAGCAATAAAGTAGACGTAGGTGCTGCCATGTGTACTTTTTGAACATGGGGGCTTTGACGATCGCGAAGCCTATCTGTTTAGTGAACAGATGGCGAGCAGTGGAAACGCTACTGGGAAGACTGCCACTGGTGCTAGAGGTATGAATGTGTCTCATATGGCATTCATGTTAGGGATAACGCTTTCCTCTGCACTACAGGATAGGCGTTTTCTGCGCCAATAGGCAGCTTTACTGTGTTACCATTGTTAGTAGCTTTGGTTGAATCTATGCATATATATATATATATATATATATACACATATATATACATATATATATATATACAGCCACTAAGTATAAATCACCAAATTTATGTGGGCGCTCTGGTAGAGGCTGTCAAACTATATATGAGTGCTAAGAATATGGGTGCGCCATGTATTATTTTCAAACAAGTGCAGAATCTTGCCAATACTAATCCCGCAGTGACTTGTGAGTTGCTAATCCATTCTCAGAGTATATGCGAAGTTTAGAATAGGACAGATTCCAATTCATCTCAAACTAACTGGTCGTATAGTTAATTAACTTAATTAATATGCATTAGCGATCCTAGATGCTTAACTAATAACGGTTTGTTTAGATCGAGAGCAGTGGATGGAATACAGGGTCGAAACCTGGTGCTGTGCTATGCGCATCTAGAGAAGTCTTCGTTGGTAACAGCTTCAGCTTTTACTTGAACTCCACGATGGAAACCAATTGGTGGATCAGTGTGTGAATGGTTAACTCAGTGATAGTGTGTGTGTAGTACCTTAAAAATTTAGTGCATTGATTGTCTTTGTTATTATGACTATGTGAACAAAAGGAAATAATCCAACCGTGGTGTTTTAGTTTGTTATTGTTCCTTACATAGAATATCCCTACATATAAAATAGTACATGTTAGCTTTTTGTACATGTAAACAATCAATGCAGTCAGCAAGAAAAGCAATTCATAAACAAGTCGACAGTCCACTAAATTAATAGATAGTAAATACAACGTACAAAAGAACTGTACATTAAACATGTAGAGCAACCTAAATGTAATCATAATAATCTGCAAGCATTGAGATAAGGGAAAGCTATAATGGTTAAAAACCCCTATCCCTATTCATAACTTATAAGCACATCGAGAAATCTACAGTTACCACCCTCACCGCACATGAAATGATTGTGAGGCTGCTCCAGAATTCCTATAATTGTATTCGGGGACCACCGTACAATTACTCTAGTGCTTGAACGTTTAGCTTTCCATTAAATAATAAATAATCTGACAGAAAGTAAAGAAGTGAATCCAATAAAATTCGTTCATCAATCATTCTAACAATCATTGTATATTTATAGCACATTTCAGNGACAGGATAAACATTGAAAAATGGGGAGACATAAGCCAAGACAGTATGATTGAATGGATCAACACTGATGATGAGCAATTTCTGGTAGAAATAAAAGTAAAAAAAGAAAAGAAAGAAATAGCAGAAAGAAACTACCAGAGGATATGAGAACAGCAGATGGTAGCAACAATGAAATTAATGTTTACGGAAGCATTCATGCACACAGAACTAGAAGAGCTGATAAAGCCATTCAATCAGATCGCGGTAGACGTCGAATGCATAACTTCCAAAATCGACATCCAGGAACGTATACGGATGAAACTAAGCAAACGGGGACTCACACAATCATTTTGGGAGACAATCCCAGAAGCAAAAATGAATTACCCCGCCACCATCGGACTAGCAACGGCATCTAATACAATGGGCACATATGATGAAATTGAAAGACTTGTTGATACGAAGATCTTACTATGTACGCCGCCTAAAACGATTGCGATACCTATGGTACTGCCTAGATGGCGACTCCCGAAAGAGGTAAAACCGGCAAAAACATTCCTACATGAATATAAATCATACGTGAACTCGCAACGTAAAGCTATAGAAATGACAGAGCAAGAGGACTACAAGAGAACGAAGAAGATACTGCTAGATAATGACAACAAAGAACGCATTTATATAGAAGGGACCATCACCCTGGATCAGCTATACACGAGGGGACAAGCGATTCACATCCAACTCAAAGAATTAAGAGATGAGATAGAGAAGCGCCAGCCGTGAGCAGTAATGTTGTTTTCAGGAGTCAATGACATCGTGTGGACCGATATGTGGGAACAAAAGTATCGCTACTATGACGTAACGAAAAGAGTGGAGATTGTTACCATGATGCGCATTGGAAAAAATGATCCTGGTGAGATATCGGAACAAGAGGTATTGGATAACATCAGCTTCTTCTATAGAGATGTAGCAAACACCCGTAGCTTATGAAAAGTCTTTACCTTCTTCTACCTGAACACACAAATGAGAGCAGATCTGGCCCATACATGCAAAGCTGATGCGCAAATGACACTCTTAATAGCAATGAAAGGCATTCGCTTATATGAAAAATACTATGAAATCTTTTCACGAAAAATGAACGAACTACATGAGATGACACCTATAGCAGAGAACATCAGAGAGACTCGATTCTTAAAATATGCGAACACAGTCACCACCGAATGCGAAGCAGTACTGAAGATGTCTAAACAATCCGAGTACGCAGAGATTACATGGGAAGACCCTGCGGCGAAGTCATTAATCAGAAAAGCAGATACTCTCATACATGGAGAGTGGCCAGTGCTGTCCATAATGCAAGCTGAGGAGGGCGTGTAGCATCATCCCAAAAGAATAGCTGCAACAAATGAAGGATTAACGTTGAATGATTATAGTGATTAAATATAATCAAAAATATGATTGTAAAATTTAGTTAATGATTCTATTCATTTTGTAAGATGCAACTAAGCTACAATATTGTGCAAATTAAGAGAAACTTGTTAGCCGATCAAGTAACATTTGACAAATTGCAATGAGCGAAATTACACTTACGTATGAACAGCCATATTGGCAGAAGAATTATCTGAAATTCAAAATCAGCAGGCACGTTAGAAATTTTAAATAAATAGCTTTGAACTTAACTAGAAATTTGATGAACAATAAATTCTTCGGAGTTTATTTTATTTTTCATTCTTCATTTATCTGGTTTGATATTTAATAAAATGTTCAGCTAAGCAAGTTGTGTCAAGTAGTGGCTGGATCCCATCACTGGATCGATTCGGAGGGTCCTTTTGCCAGTCACGAAACCGCACTTACGTTATGGTTAGGAGTTTTTTGATTCTCGCCTAGTCTGACTATCGATCTACACATGTACAAAATAATTAATGCTTGAGACAACTGGATAGTTGAAACCTAGGAATATATATATATATATTCTTAATAGTAGGAGACTTGACGATAATCGACCAAATAAATGACCTTACATGTATCATTATTAAATGTAAGTATAGGAAACTGCAGTCTTATTAATTAAATTACAAAGCCAATAATTTTACAGTAATGGCTACCTTGATATTATTTAAATGCAGTTAGTGTCAATGCCCGGTTGCTTTACTTAATCAAATCAACAAACACTTTACAAAATTGAGTTTAAGTCAGTTACAACTTGACTTGAGTGCACACACTGAGCTAAAGTAAGGTACACATAATTAGTTCCAGTTGAGCTGAGATGCAGTGGATTCAGTCATCGTTCATGAAGGAGTGGAACTGTGCTGTGGAGATCGGCTTCAGGCAGTGGCCCACAGAAGAACTGAAGAGGAAACGTCACATGGCTCCTTCACCTAAACAGTGATAATCAATATTTGATTAACTTAACTAGTTAACTAAAAAGGAAAAGTTTGGCGGTTCAATTACTTAGTAACTCCTCACCTGCAATTTATGGAGTGATAATTATCAACAATAATACACGGTGCAAATAGGCCAGGTGGAGGATGTTACAATAAATGTGAACTAGTAAGGAAAATTCATGAAAAGGGCCATCTAGGTATCATGCAAATGGAGAGCAAGGTTCTTCACAACAGCATTACAGAAGGTAACAGAAGAGATAATTAATAAATGCACAAAATGCCTCCTTCATAACAAACAACATTTTCCAACACAGAGAGCACTGCTAGAGAAGATCATAGTGATGCAACCCAATGAGATCATACACATAGACTAGAAATGTTGTCAAAAGAAGAGGAAGGATATAAGTACCTACTAGTGATGATGGACAATTTCACCAAATACACAAAGTTAATCCCAATGAAGAACACAATGGCTGAAAATACCACTGATATAGTAATGAAATAATGGATCCTGAAGTTCGGGACAATGGAGATGATAATCACTGATAAGGGGCCACAATTAGAAAGCAACCTATTTCAAGAGATGACACACTTACTGGAAGTAATGAGTGAGAGAACAACAGCATACACAGGGGAACAGTGTAGTGGAGAGACTGAACAGAACCTTGATAAAGCTAATTAGAGTCACAACTTCAAGAATAGGAGGTCGCAAATGGAGAGAAGTAATTGAAATGATTGAGTATTTTTACAATACGTCCATACATTTGACAACAGGGATAACACCATTTAAGTCCATGTTCAGAAGAGAGGCAGTGACACCATTATCAATGCAATATTTTGCCTATAGCAGAAAGATGGACAACCAATATGTGGATCAACTGAGGAATCAGATAACAGTGATACATGAGATGATGTGCCATAACACAAAGAAATTGGCTGTGAGACAACAGTGCAATTACAATAAAAAAATCTACTGTTACACACATAAGATAGGTGACACAGTTTACACATTCACACCTTTGAAATTAACAGACACAAATAAGGTCTGAAAGTTAAAAACAATTTGGTCAGGTCCATATAAAATAATGCAAGTATTACCAAATAACAAGTACATGTTAAATAATAATAGATTACTGCATTCCCAGAACTTAAAACAAGTGATGGCAGATATCAAAGAATCAATACTAGATGAAAATGCTGAGTTTAAAATAAGTCGCATTAACAGTAATGAGATTATTTACAATATGAGTGAATTATATAGTCTGCCAGAGGAAGGCTTTGATGAAGAATTCAAAGTAAATATCAGCAATGAAAATATACAAAAAAGAGTGCTGCCAAGGCGTGCAGCAAGAGATAAATATATACATGACCCTGAAATATGGGATATAAATTTACTGTCTGAATTTAGGAAAATTGAACAAGATGCAACAGCCATTGAGGAAGAGAGTGGGCCAAACCCAAAGACCTGAGGAGATGACAACATCAAACCTGCAAAGGAGAATAATAAGGAAATCTCAAACCAGATGTCCAATGGAAGACAGAATGTAGCATCCACTACCAAGTGTTGATGTAGGTTAAATGATTCTTTAAATTAATTATTCCCTATTCTATGCATGTAGGGATGTATGCTTATTAGCTATTTGTTGCATGTATTTCTGTTAATCTTCATTTAACTGAAATAACCAAATACTGTTTAGGTACTTCACAATCATAGCCCTTCTCTGTAATTTATGTATAGGTGGCCTCCAGCCAACTCTGATCTCTGCATCACTTCATTTGTGTTTCTATTGTTGGAGTAGGTAACTGCCAACCTCAGCTCAATGAAGTTCTTATGTGTTTCCTATCCTAACTTAGTATAGTTCTCAATGCTAATTGTAACTGACTCAAACACAATTTGTATTGTGTATTTATGTTACTTCACAATCTGGCAATGTCAATAGCTGCTTAATAATTATTACTTCAGCCATTACTGAAAACTATTGGCTTCAATTAAGTTAATTAAAATAAGTTACATAATAACTTGCAGCTTCCTACCTTACATTTAAATAACATAATACATGCTCTGTCTTTTATCAGTCTATTATAGGTCTATAAGATAAAATATGTATAACCTATGGTAGGCTATCCAGCCCTTTTTTCACCAATGTTAATTATTGGTTACATGTAAATGATCAAATCAATAGCCAGCTAAACAGAGAAAAACTCCTATTTGTACACCTAACATAAATGCAGGTTCATGGTTTGGATCAAGGACCCTCAAGTTGTTCCCAATGTGTGCCCAAACAACTACTACTGCATTTACTGTTTAGCTTGACATTCTGTATAAATAAGCAAACCAATATAAAATCTAAGGATAAGATTTTCAAAGAATTTACTTCAACAAATTCCAAATTGATTTTCACTCTATTTATAGTTGAATTCAAAAAGTACCTGTTGTTCAAAATTCAAATTTGTTCATCTGCCAAAATGTCTAAAAATAATGGAAGTGAATTCGCCCCCTTTGTTTGGTCGAAATTTGATGACAAGTACTAATTTGCTATGTTATTACTTGGTTGCATTTACAAAGATAATCTGATAATTAACTTAAATTGTTTTTCTAATTAACAATCATAATTCAATCTTACTTTCAACTAATAATCTGATCTTCTTTCTTTATTAGCAGCATTATTCTTTGGATTATGCTACAAGAAGGGATGAGAACCAACCCACAATTAATCAAAGGCACAGAGTGAGAAGGTGTCCAAGTAGTCCCCAATGCTGATTCGAGGGTAGGGAGACAAAAAGACACAGTGCCTCTCTGACTGGAGATCTGCACCACTGATTTGAGGGCATGCAGAGAACTGTTGAAACGCAGCACAACTTTCCTTCCAGTCAACCTTGCTGATTTGAGGGCAGTGCGACCATTGGAGTTCCAGGGGAAGGTGAAAGTGAGTGAAGAACCATGCATATACAAAAGCAATTCAAGGCTGATGTATCAACAGAACCCACAACTGGTCAATTGCTGAAAGTGTCAACTGTGAGCAGATTCAAGGGCGTATCAGTGGAAACCATCAGCATGGACACACTGGATGGTGAGCCAAGCACCAGTAGACTGCTACGTATTACACAGCTACACGCCCCTTCTGAAAGCACATCAGAAAAAACAGTGCGCTCAAAAGATAGATAGAAAAGGATGGCTAGATGGGGAAACCCTGCACCCCTACTTTATGGGAACACTGAAAATGAGAACAAATGCATACCAAAAATTGTCACCAGAAACAAAGAGCCACACATATGAAAGATAGTGAAAACAGAGGGCAGCAATTTACCAATAGTACTAGATGCACAGAAAAGACTGATGGTCAACATGATCATAACCTATCAAAGAGAATTAGATGAAATGGTGGAACAACCATACATGCACAGCACAGTTCATGTCACTTTTGATGATAACTTCACACTAGAAACAGCTCAAGCAATCATGGCATATATAGAACAGATTGCAAAGATACCAGAAATTAACATCAACAAAGACAATTTAATGATCATTCATATCCTAAAAGAAAAAGAATACAATAAAAATCTGGAGAAACAGTTAGATCAAACTTTAAGAATGGCAAGAGTGCAGAGCATAAGAGTAGTAATCATTGGGAGAACTACGATTGAAAAACTACCACCATTCCTGAGAGAGTTACAAATACAGGTCAAAAACGTGTTCCTATGGGAGAAATTAATGACAGGATCAAATGTCGCATAATTAATTCACCTAGATTTGCAAATTGATTACTGGGTAGCCTATTGCAGACTGATGGTAGATCCGTGTATTGCCATTAATTTAAATAAACAAGTAAAAACCATAGAAATGACAACACATGCAGAGGGCGTAGAAAAAGTGAATATGCTATTCTTCAAGTGCAGCCTCACGCAAAGGCAAGAACACATAAAGAGGATACAAGAGATATGAAATGAAATGAAGTTACAAAAGAAGACAAAAGAAGAATGGCCAGAGATACATATTGAGGCCCTGTTGAGAAAATACCACAAGACAGTTGACGTAGCACTTTCAGAAATCAACAGTGTATGAATTAAATTCAATGAGAAATTTCAAAAATATGCTATTTGAGGAAAAGAATGCCCCCAAGATCAGATTTAGAATGTCAGCGTGGATTCTAGCAATATTCATGACACAGGAACAAGAATTAAGGCTACCAATCTCAAGATCAGGACAACACAAGTTGGCAAAGGTGAAGAAATATGAAATAGCTTTATCTCCAGTAAACATGCAAACAAAAAATTGGTTGCTGAAAGGGCCCATCAAGAAGTTGACATCCCCAGATAAAATCAAAAAACTGATGCAAGAATTCAAAAAGTTCATAAGTTGATTAATCATCAACAAAAGCCCACTAGGAAGAATGTTAATGGTGGACATAGTGAATAGAACAGGAATTGTGCCAGAAGAAATAACAGTATTCAATGAACCCATGAGAAAATACATATGGGGTGCCACATCTGAAACATGACTAAGACAGGTCAAAACAGAGCCTTGGTTAACAACAAAGAAAATCATTAAACAAAAGAAATTGTAAATACAATGAAAAACAAAGAGATACAACAAGCACTGGAACTATACATGAAAAGATATGAAAAAGAGAGCCCTTGATGTACATTTGTGAAAATCATCAAGAGTGCAGAAATGATGCAAAGAGGAGGAATAAAAGAACCTATTGAAGTCTGTGAGATGACAACAAAGACACAAAAGGAGATGTTGGACGAGGAAGAATTGTTAACATGAACACAATTAATACTATCACCAAAGACACAGCAACAAATAGACAGGATAAACATAGAGAAATGGGGAGCCTCCACACCAGAACACATGATGGAATGGATCGACACAGACAATGAGAGATTCTTTGTTGAAAAAAAAATAACCTAAGGAAAAAGAAGAAATTTGCTCTAGGAATTATAAGTATGTGAAGGAGGAGCCAACAGTAGCGTCAATGAAACTAATGTTCACAGAGGCGTTCACAAAAGCCAAACTAGAATAGATACTAAAACCATGCAATCAGTTAGTGGTGGACGTAGAATGCATCACATCAAAATCAGAAGTAAACAACAAGATCCAAGTGAGAATGAACAGGAGAGGCTTAACGCAAATATTCTGGGAAACATTAAAAGAAAGTAAGATGAATTACCAAGCCACAATTGGACTGGCAACAGCACCAATAATGTCAGAAGACTATAGAGAGATAGAGTGACAAATAAGAACCAAAATCCTCATATGCACCCCACCACAAACAGTATCTATTCTGATGGAGAATACCAAAAAATGTGAAGATCACCAAAACTTTCTTACATGAATACAAGACTTATGTGAATATGAAAGATGGAGCAAAAGCAATAGTTGAAAGAGATGACTACAAAAAGACAAAGGAAATATTATTAAAAAATGATAACAAAGAAAGGGTATATGTTGAGGGAGCAATAACTATATACTCAAGGAAAACTGATTCATGAACAGTTAAAAGAACTACAAGAAGAAATAGATAAACAAACAACAAAGGCAATCATGCTGTTTTCGGGAGTAAATGATGTAGTGTGGTTGGACTTATGGGACAAAGAGTACCGCTTTTATGATGTCACAAAAAGAGTAGAGATAGTGACAATGATGAGACTAAATAAGAATGATCCAACAACAATAACAGAAGAGGAGGTGAGAGAGAACATAAGCTTCTTTTATAAGGACGTGGCAAACACAAGGAGCCTCAGGAGGGTTTTTACATTCTTTTACCTGAACACAATGATATGTGAAGAGATGGCACACATGAGTAGAGCAGACGCACAGATGATGTTAATGATAGCAATAAAAGGAATCCATCTATACAGAAAATTCTATGAGATCTTCTCAGAGAAAATGAATGAACTTAGAGATATCACAATGTATTATCATATAAGTATTAATCAGGGATATTTCGATTTCATATCATTTTGCTTTTGTTAATCTATGCTGGGTTTGTCGCGAGATCGGTAATTTTAATTCCACTTCTTCTGTCGTAAAGATGGCTAATATCCATGCTGTAGTTCTGAAACGTATCTCTGGTGCGTTCTTCTCCTCAAATATCATTTGCTTAAAATCTTTCTTTGTATTTAGTTCATAGGCGCGGTTTACTTCCGTTAAAGCTACTTCAATTGATTTGTGGAATTTTCTCGATGGTGCGTCAATTCTTATCTTAGGCCATCCCTCTTCTACTTTTTGCTGTAGTTTCATTGTTTTCCAGATCGTTTGAATCTGCTGTAGATGCTCCTGGCGTTGTGTGAGGCTGCACTTTATAAACAGCATGTTCGCTTTTTCGATGCCCTCCGTATCCATTGTTAATTCTATAGTTTTTGTTTGCCTGTATAAATCGATTGCTATGCACGGGTCTACCATGATTCGATAAATCTGCGCCCAGTAGTCTATCTGTAAATCCAGGCGTATCAGTTCTGGAATTGTAGTATTTGTATCCGATTTTTGCCATGGGAAAATGTTCTCTCCCAGCTGACATGCTATTTCCAGATGGTCAGGAATTTCCTCTTGCGTTGTGATTGTTATTAGTACAATTCTAACATTTTGTACTCTCGCCATCCTAGTTGTGTCATCTACCTTCTTTTGTAATGCTTTCGTGTACTCTTTTTGTTTCAGAATGTGTATAATTGTAAGATTGTCTGCATCCATATTGATTTCTGGTATCTCCGCGATTTTATCCTTATATGCCATTATCGCTTGAGCTGTGTCTAATGTGAATGCGTCATCGAAAACGACATGCACCATACTGCGCATATATGGCCTTTCTAATGTTTCGTTCATTTCCTGAGGGTAGCTAATAATTACATTGACTTTTGGCCTGTTGTTAGCATCGAGCACAATTGGTAAAAATTTCCCCTCGATCCTTGCGACTTTTCTTATATGGGACTTTGTTTCTGGCGATAGTTTTGCGAATGCATTATAACGCATCTTCGATGTTCCCATGAAATAGGGGTGTAATGTTTCCCCATCTATTTTTGACATCTGCTTTTCTCTTTCTTTTGATCATACAGTGCGTTCTGAGGTTGTGTCTGAGGAGGCGTGTAGCTGGGTCATCCTAAATGGTAATCTACTGGTGCTCGGTTCACAGTCCGGAGGCTGTGAATCTGTGCTGATATTTTCTACTGCTTCGCCCTTGAATCAGCTCACAGTTACTCGTATCAGCACTTGACCAGCTGTGGTTCTGGATGAGATGACGTCAGCCTTGAATCGCTTCTGTATCTCCACGGTTCTTGAATCACTTGCACATCCCTCCTGGGAGAGGCTCTTTGTC
>CABFPE010000566.1:355377-391231 GCA_900660155.1 Hofstenia miamia | reverse complement strand
TCCCCATCCATTGGGCACATAACAAAAAGTCATGGAGTATGGCCTGGGGAAGCATGTAGCATCAGCTGGTAGTTGTTATTATTTATCAGTCAGACCTTGTGCTTTTCTTGTTAGTGACTGGTTGTTGTAATATTTGTACATATTGTAAATAGCAGTGTATATAAAGAACAAAGTGTTTGTAAATAAAAAAAATAGTTTGAACTGTATTCTCTTGTTGTTCACTAGAATCACCCCCCTGTGTTTCTACATGGTGACTGTGACAGAACCCTGATGTGATGCAGAACATTCCAATGCCTCTCCACATAATGAACCCAATCAATAGGAGTCAGCCAAGTCTACACCTTTGTTTTTGCATGTTTGAATGAGGAGCTTGAAATGATGCTGTAATGAAGATGGTTTTTAATCTGTTGTTCTCAGACATCACCAGCCACAATTGGTGATGGACATTGTTTCAAAGGTTAAATCTGATGCCTCTCCACAAGATTAACCCAATTGATAGGAGTCAGCAAAGCCTATGCCTTAGTTTTTGCATGTTTGAGTGAAGAGCTGTTGAATGGATCCTTTTGGGCCAGATCCCCATCCATTGGGCACATAACAAAAAGTCATGGAGTATGGCCTGGGGAAGCATGTAGCATCAGCTGGTAGTTGTTATTATTTATTGGCCAGACCTCACACTTTTCTTGTTGGTGACTGGTTGTTGTAATATTTGTACATATTGTAAATAGCAGTGTATATAAAGAACAAAGTGTTTGTAAATAAAAAAAATAGTTTGAACTGTATTCTCTTGTTGTTCAATAAAATCACCCCCCTTTCTTCTACAATATATATAAATTTATTTTAAGTGCATGAAAATTTAAACACCATTAAATTTTAATGTAGTATATTGTAAATATTATTCCCATCTAATGTTTTATATATATATGTAAATACAGCTTGTGCAAAAATTTTATACAGATTTTTTGTTTGTAAATTGGCTATTCTGCTTATATTCACCTTGAACTTGAAGTCTCAAAATTTCAAGAAAAAAAATTGAATAGAATAACAAAATTTAGAACTTTATGAATTATTATATCTAAATGAAATATAGTCTAGCAACAACAATGTGAATTCAACCATGTTGGAGTTGATGCATCATTTTTTCATTTGATAATTTTTTATTATTGCAATTCCATAATTTGAATGGCAAATGTATATTAGGACTAGACTGAAAATGAGTAGGACTGTTCTGAATATAATAAATTGGTTCTAAATACAACACAGTAATGACTATATAAATTGACTTGTGTACATATGCTTATACTGCTCTTCAACATTTGAGTTTGCTGGAGCAGTGAGGAATTTAAGGTGTTGACAAGCTTTATGATTGTCAGCTTGTATCAGGTTTGAGTTACTTGAACTTTCATAGATTTCAAGAATTTCTAAGATGTTTCACTTTGAAGCTAACCATTTTAATTTGACTGGCTCTCTATCTTTATAAATAAAAAATTGTGGCATAATATCATCCTTTACTCTCATTTTGCTATTCATTAAAAAAAGTTTGTGGTAATTGTATTAAAATTAAAGTGATCAACATATTGGTGTTTTTACATATTTATCTTCTAGAAAATAGTGAGGAATCTACAGTTGGAGTTATTTGTAGTGCACTTACAGCTAGGAAATGAATTTCATTATGGCACAATTACATTTATGCAGGTCAAATCATAATCAAGTATTAAATTCTGGCTACATAAGTATGCATGCAATAGTAAAAGACCAAAAATGTATGATGCATTGCACAAATACCCTGCTAACATTAGATGTGCACAAATATAACAGTTTCATATGTGACATATTACAATGAGAGTGCTTAGTAGCTGCATTTTGACATCATAATCTTGTGAAACAATATTTAACTTAGTTTTTAGTGCTTGGTCACTTACTATGTATAATTTTAGAATTATTTCCATTTCTTATACTAACATTCTAGTTAAAAGTAGATTTTATAAAATTCTCCCATTTGGCAAGTGTCATCTTATCATTATCATAATATTTTTTAATTGCTCAAACATTTAATTTCTCTTTTTCCTTATGCAATTATATTTTTGCATGCATTCTGGCTTTTAAAATCATTGATATAATCAACATGTAATATATAACTTAGGAAAATTATTTTTTCTTAGAAGTATTCCTCATTAATGTTTTGCCTTAAATTAGTTCTCATTACATTAAAGTTTTATTTATTTGCGATATGATTTTGTAAAATATAAGTGTGACATACCATAAATTGACTTAAAGGGACATGTAAACAAAGAAAGTTTTTGAAAATTTGACATGACTATTTAGAAAGCGCGGCTTTGGAATCACTTAGTGTAAATTTTATTTAAGGGTATTTTAATCTAATTAGTGTGTAGTTTTAGTTGCAAATTATTCGTATAATTTATTGTAGATAAAAATGGTTCGTTCAAAGACAACTAAGGTATCGTTTATACTCTAGAATTTTCAATAATAAACATTTAGTCACCCTCACGATCGCCTTCTCATTCTAAACAACAAACCAAGGTAATAGGTTCCTAATAATATTAATATATGTTTTAATTAGTCTCCATCACGTTCACCTGCAAATACCAGATCACAAAGTTCGAAATCTCCTGCTCGTAAATCTCTACCTGAAAAGTCTTATAGAAAAAAGTCACCCGCGTAATTGTTTTTGTGAATTGATATCTAAAATTATTTCGAGGCATGCTAGATCTTTAATTTGCTTATACAATATATTCTGTTGATATAATTATTAATATCGTTTGCATTGGTTTGGGAACTATGAAGACAATAGGAACTATAATTCTAAAAAAAATTTAACTTTGAAATATGTTTTATGGTCCATTCGTTTACCTAGATATCGCCTTTAATGAATCAGTAACAACTTATTACTGTTCATTAGCAGAAAAAATGAAGCTTCTAAATGTATTTGGAATTTAATTATTGGCGAAGGTATAGAATAGGGTGCACGTGGATAAAAAACGATGGGAAATGCAATAACATTCGTAAAAAACTTAAAAATAATGTATATAGACCAATAACTGCATAATTAACCAAATTCGTAGCACGCGGTACATATTTAAGGACAATAGCACAAAAACTTGAAATTCGTCAAATAATTATTATTAAACAAATTATTTTTGATAAATACAATTATATTAATTTCGATTACTCAATATGTTTTACTAGTATTATAACAACTAATATATTTTAAACATTGCAACCAATTATCGCCGTTAGTCCTTGCACATGTCTTGCAAGTATTGATATTTTCTGGGATGGGAGATTAAAGCAGATTCTAGCATATTACTTCGGATAATCAATATACTTGGAAAATAAAATCTCATCTCATTGATCGCTTTAAATTAAATTATTAAGTTGACTCAAAAAGAAATTGCTTTGAAATAAAATATTTTTTCAACAAAAACAGGTTTTTAAAATATCAAACGTCCTGAAATTTTTTTGCCCTCCTTTAAGAAGTTTCTTGCGACGCCATTGATTGGCCACATTATTTAACGCAACAGCTAACTGAATTGAATCAATCTCTTTAGGAAATGGCACCTTTGGAATCAAAATGTTAATTACAATCGAACACCCAATAGAATTAAATTTCAAAATGATATACTTCATTAAATCTAATAAGCAATTATGATTTGTTGAGTAAAGCATAATTGAAGAACGCGTTAATTGACAAACTTGTCAAATCGATGGCTTTAGAATTTTGTGAAAATGATCTGCATGCTGGTAGGAGCAAAACAAGTGAAATGATCCTGCGTTTGATCATTGCTTTATGAAGAATCCGTTAAACGACACTACATAAGCAAAGATTGAAATTGAAACTAAAAAGGCTATTTCTCGTTTTGAATAAATTTGCACATCCGCAATATTCAAAATATATTTATAACAATATTAACGAAATGTATATTTATGCATTAAAAACTTATGCAACGTGATCACGCTAGCCATAAATTTGGTACTGATCAGTAAATATGAAAATAAATACTAATCTGGAGAACAAATTCTCTGAAAGTTCCAATTTATTTAAAAATCAAGTAAGAAAGACTTGATTTATACTAAAAATTTATAGATTTAAATAAATGTACATCTATATCGTGTATTTGGTTTAATAATAGATAAAAAAATTCCAAATTTTCTGTGCTGTTCTCCTTAAATATGTACTGCGTTCTACGAATTTGGTTAATTATGCAAAGTTAATGGTCTATATACATTATTTTTAAGCTTTTTACGTATATTATTGCATTTCCATCATTTTTTATCTTGCACTAGTGTTTATTTTATCCGCGTGCACCCTATTCTATACCTTCGTCAAATTATTTGAGGTTTCCATTTTTGGATGTGTAGATATTTATGGCAAACCACGAATGTCTAAAAGTAACACTATCTTGTTTCAAATGTTTGTTACCATTTTATGATGCTTGACACTAAATTCTTTTGGAAACTTACACAATGTATTTTAAAAATTCAATAGAATTTTGAAGAGTACGGCGAACTTGTAGAATAGCAACACGCGGAGCACGCGTAACACTCTGACAAAATAAACACTAATTCTATGATCAAAAACGATAGGAAATACAATAAAATACTCAAATCGATATAGACCGATAACTTGTCATAATTCAACATATTTGCAGCACGCGGTATATATTTAAGCAATATTGCATATAAAACCACGAAGTAATGTAAAAATAATTATCTTTAACTAAAAAATTTCAATATATAACAGTATAATTATGCAAATCTATAAACTTTTAATTTAAATCAAGTCTTTATCTTAAGTGAAGTATCTTCATTAATTGGAATAACAAGTGTTGTCCTTTTTGCTCTTTTACAAGCAAAATACTATGAATTGTATTGATCACAATTTTGAAGAAAAATTTGTATCATAATACAGTTCAGGGTTTTCAAATCGAGTTCGAGTATTTTCTTAAAGGAAATTCCGAGTTTGTTTAGGTATAAATATTTATTGTACAGTTATTCTAAGCTAAAAAATAGTTATTTGCGATTGGTAAAGAAATTGAAATTTACAATAATTTAATTTTTACGGTGTTTTCGATCAATTTCGAGTTTTGATGATTTCTCTTCCGAGTTCTTCCGATCGAGTTTTGCACTTTTTCGAGTTCGAGTTCTTAACATTCCAGTACTCGAAAACCTTGATAGTTATATTAAATAAGCCGTAAATTTCAATTTAATATAGTAATATGGATTTTCAAAATTGTAATATTAACTACAATTTTCTTTTCATTATATTACAAACTAAGGTTTATTAAGGTTTGTTCACTATTTAGTCAATGAAATAATCAAATTTTTGTTTAGTGTTATTGCTAAATTCTGAATAAGATTAGGGCTTGTAGCGAATGCCTGAGGAAGCCATCACACCCAAATATATAAATTTAAAGTTTTTGACATCATTTTAATATGTAATCGCTTAGTGTATGACCAATTTTGATTGTAATAGTGTTTTTCGGTGAAATTTGTTTTCGCTGAAATTTGCTGCAAATATGCTAAATTATGACAAGTTATCGGTCTATATCGATTATAATTTAAACTTTTTGAGTAATTTATTTTATTTCCTATCGTTGTTTACCCTAAATTAGGGTTTACTTTGACCACATGTTACGCGTGTCGCTATTCTACAAGTTCGCCGAAGAGTACATTATAATAATGTAAAATTTCAGAATCCAAATTCAATTTTTCAATACACTAGATTAATCGAGCTGGTCCTCTGTTATTTCTGGCAGTGTTGAATAATGAAATTAAGCAAAACAAAACGCAGATAGCTTGACGTGATTATCTGATGCTGATTGTTTCCTTTACCTACAAACTCATTTTGAGCTATTCTCTTAACAAGCTGTGTACTATTTTGCCTTCGGACCAATAATTTTCGAACGCTAGCAGTTATAGCATAATATTCATTATTCGTATTTTCCTCAATGTCTAAAAAATTTTCATAGAAATTTGTGCTTCCTATTTTGTTGTTCAATAGTACTATCATCTATATTTTTTCAGTGAAGATTAAATTTATATTTTGTTTAAGCCATTAAAGTAATTAAAGGAGTAGACTGTCTCTTTCTTATAAAAACAGATAATGCACATAGGAAAGGTCAGCATGCAATTTTATGATTTGCATAAACATGAGAATGGCTATTTAGGGCAACTCAGCATTGCAATTCGTTCATTACCGGCTAGTTTTTCTTTTTTTGAGGTTATTATGAATAATATGTTTCAGTGCTTTTTTCTATATTTAGACCAAATTTCATTTACACCTCTTAATTTTATCTTCAATATCATTTAGAAAAAAACGTTCACGCTCGAGTTCACGAACACGTAGTAAATCTCCTGCAAGAAAAAAATCGCCTAAAGAAAGGCCTAATGTAGAAAAACCATCTAAAGATTTATCGGAGTCTTCCGTTGAGGAAAAAGGTCTGTTTACTTATTGTGTTATACAGTACACATTAATAAACTGATTTATCGTTCATGAATAACCATAAAATATTTTTATTTGTCTAGTGGAAGCACATTCTGTTGTTGAATCATCAACGTCTGAAGTATTTAAAAAGGACTTAGAAGAGGAGTCGTCTTTTGATAGACCATATAATACAAGATCTAAACGAATTGTTACAAAGACTACTACAATTGTTGAAGTATGTATTATATGTATGAAAATATAATTTCACTATTTAGGAAAAACAAAAATCTACTGTTAGTAGTAAATGCGTTTGCAGTTTTGGATTCAGGGATGTCTGTCAAACGGTCATAGAATTTTGTTCAATAGCTTTCATAGTTCTGACTACTATTGGTGGCACATATTCTTATTATTTTGCGACAAGTTCGTTATTTTATTTTTTTTTGAAGTTATCATTCATTTAGGAAGCGATCGTACTCCGCTGTGGAGAAAATTTACTCATTTTGATACAAGGTTATATCGATATGTTGATCGAGATGCACTTCTTGTCTATACTACGTTTTTTCTTCTTCAAGCTTCTTTTTATGCCCTACCTCTTACTCAAGTAAAGAGTTTCTTGAATGACGTATTAATTATTAATTTTTAGCCTGTGCGAGGCCCTGCAAAATTACTCTACAGTACTAATGGTAAATATGTATTTACATTTATAAACTTGGTATGTTAGGCTTTGGTTGAAATTTACTAGTATTGGATTTGCAGATTTTTGAATCATTACACGAAGTAAATAATGCGCGCATTCGGGCGTTATTTCAACATTTTTCACCGTTAGAAAAAAGGTTGGGCGATATACCGAAAATTCAGATACTGGTTTTCACTCAAAACCCCAGTATTATTGGAACAACTGCGAAAATGCTTGTTGAAGTGTAAAAAGCCGAAAACGAACTTATTCTTTTTAAATTAAACATTATTTAAATTGCTACAAAATTCATGAAGTTTATTGTCGGCAAATGAATTTATTTCCAGGAATACATTTAAAACCTTTGTAATCGATCGCTAAAGTGAACGTTCAAGACCGTCATGTGAAACCCAGTTTAAGCCTTGAATCATTGTTAAATTTGTATTGAGACCTTAGAATAATTTTATTATTTCACCAAGGTCTTAAGTTAATGGTTAGCTCATTAATTACAATTTAAAGTTACATTCAATCGAATGGAATGAAAGTTTTATATAATTTGTACGCATCTTTAGGTTTATTGGCGTTCATATTGTCTTGTATCACATTCATTGGTTTCCAGTATTTTGGTTTTTCCACAGATTACGGCTGCAGGCATCAACTTCAATTAATTACTGCATCTGGAATTTTTTGCTTTTTGATATTGGCTGGTGTATTTGTTAAGCATCTATTCCGTCGCACTACTCTTAAATCGGCAGGTATTTATATAATTCTTTATTTAATATTTCACTGAGCTTAGCTTCACAATCGAGACTCGGTGCATTTTTCAATGGCGAGGAGCTACATCCAAGGATTGGATTCTTTGATATTAAGATGTTCACAACATACAGAATTGGTCAAATGGCGACGGTATGAGTAATATATTCTAAACTTCGATGAAGTTCCACAGGATGCATAAACAGTTTCCTGTTTTCATTCGTCGATAAATTAAAATCCGGCTTTTCACAGAAAAAATGATTTTCTTTTTGCGGGCTGGTACAATAGAACTGTTAATTTTTGTGGTCGGGCCTCTGTCAAGCAATTTGATATTGCGCAATCGACCTAAATTGAACTTCTGGTTAAGTTGCAAAATTATTAAATTCAGTTTTGTATATCCCCATGAAGACATTTCAGATTATTAGCAATTCACAATTATTAATTTTTATAATTTTATTATATTCTCATTGATTTAAATTTTCTAAATTAACTCGTTTTGCAAGGAAATTTGCTTTTGTTTTTATACCATTGATAGCTGCTATTTTATTAAACAGTTGCATGCATTTCATTATTTTAAAATTTCTGTAATTTTTGTTTGTTGAGTGTACTCATTAACAATAAAATAATGATACTTCCAAAAGCTACTTGTAACAAATTTTGTTTTTTAGTATCATAACACTTAATACATAAGCCAACATTGCACTTTCCACTCGCATTGTGAGTTTGCATTCTTCTTACCATCTTGCCTTCAGTAATGTGAACCACGCTATTTTTTCTATAAAAATAAATATCATTACTGTTTCAGAAATTTTTCTTCGTCTGTACTACCTGAGCGACCAATACACGTACAAACTGGGAATGACTTACCTATTTCCATAGTACAGCCTGGGAATCCAATTTCTTTTTTGATCTACCAGCTTAATAATAGACATTTTTAATCGTATTTTGAAATTTTTTCTATCAGGGCTCTTCGTGTTGGCTGATTGTTTTATTACAGATGTAGAGTTTGTGCTTGATGTCAATGTTTTATTTTAGTGTAATTTAAATTCTACACAGAATAGTGTCTGCCGCTAAGGCTAGTTTTGTTAGCTGAGCGAGGTGGTGGCCGGTATCAAACAGTAAGCGAAAAAATTTAGCCTATTTATATATACACATTTTTCAAGTAAAAAATCACCGGTCTATTTGTTCAAAATTTAGATTTGGAGTCTGACAAAACTCCATTTTGCATCCCAGAAATCAATTTTTTGCTTAAAAGCAAAGCAAAATTCTGATTTTACTCTTCCTATGAACTTTTCCTCATCATACTCGTCTTGGAGTTCAACTTGCTGCCGAATTAAATTGGTATGGTCATTTGTCCTCAAAGCTAATTCCTCACTCTTTGTCCTCTTCCGCAATGTTCCCTTTAATTCCACAGCTGCGGTGGAACTCTGTCACTACTTCCATGCCTGTGATCTCCTTCTGTTCAATCGCTTGCTCACTCGCAAATTGGATCTTGATCCATTTGATTTCATTGAGTTCTCTAATTCCCGCTCCACTCACTCTGATGATATTGTCAATTTCTCCACTTGTCGTCCCAAGAAACATCGCACCCTTTACTCGTTTTTCAATCGTGCTTGTATTGCTGCTAATTACATCTTGACTNCCTTCTGTTCAATCGCTTGCTCACTCGCAAATTGGATCTTGATCCATTTGATTTCATTGAGTTCTCTAATTCCCGCTCCACTCACTCTGATGTCAATTTCTCCATTCGTCATCCCAAGAAGCATCGCACTCATTTTTCAATCGTGCTTGTATTGCTGCTAATTACATATTGACTCTCAACACTCCAACAGCCATTGATTTCTTTTCCCCCCTACCGAGCTTCAAGAAATCTGTGATGTCTTTCCTGTTTGTTGAGCCCTTATCCAACCTCGCATACTCTTCCATCTGCTCATACTTTATCTTCTGTGACTGTCCTCGCTGCCTTAAAGCTTAACCTATTTTTATATTTTTGTAGTGTCTGCCCTCAGTAATCATTATTATTCTTTATATTATTATTATTATTAAAGCATGATTTCAATGCGCGTTCGCTTCTAGTGTACATTCGGCTTATTTCAAATTCAATTGCTGGTAAATTCATTTTTTAGTTTAATTTTTGTGTATTCTATAATCTCTACCCCTTTTGCCAAATTCTTGAAATTACAGTTTTTACTGAAAAAGCAAATCCCTTGTGAGAAATGCACTTTTGATGAGGTTCTTCTATATTTATTATTTTTTAATGTATTGGCGCGAATGATTTTTACATTTAGATGCTGATGTATTTTTCTTACCTTGCTGAATCGTATAAGCGCCAGCCAAATCAAATAAACTATCCGTTATTGTGCGCTGCCACTTTTCAGATGTTGTATACGATGACTGTGATGATTTTAGAAGTAAGTTTATAGTTGATATTTTTGCTAATAGTTTTTTAGTCGGGACTTCCATTTTCAAGTCTAAATAAATCTGAAACTATATGCTTCAATCGGTTATGGCATTATCTGGTTATCATGCCATTTATTCAAACACACATTGGTCGTTTTCTTTTATTAAACAAAATTACACTTAGTTGGTATTGTACGGCTAGTTGTTGGATCCCATTTCGTAAGTTATTTTAGCAATTATCATTTACAAACTTTTTCCTTAGTCGGTGGCCTGTTCATATTCTACTATAGCAATAACATAAAGAACACTTTTAAACGAGATCCCAACTCTTCTTCTCTTGGACGTAAGTTATTTTATTTATAATCCAACTTTAAATTCGAATATCATTTCAAACATTTGCATTGAGAATTGAGATGACAAAACGCAGCATGAAATAATGTTAAGGTGCGTTCAGACGAGCATCTTTTTGATGCATCAGTCAAAATTTGGGAGCGTTCAGACGAGCGTCTTTTTGATGTACATCAATTTGATGAAATTGCGGTCAGATGAGCATTTTGATGCACGACCACTTGTTTATTTATCAATTAAGTTTTATAGGAATTGTGTTTTTCTACTACTGGGAAGATTATAATCAACACCTCAATTACTGATTCAAAACATTGAAATCAAAAACTAATTTCATTGCATGCTTAATTCTATAGATATTGTTATATAATATTGTCAAGACCAAATCGTTAATTGCTTATGGTTCAAACAAACGAATTTACTTATTTAAAGTTTCCTTATTATTTTACAATGGAATGCGGGTTCGTTTAGCAACTGCTGTTTGATCTCGATTAAAGGGATTGGAATAACTCGGACACTAACCTGCAGGAAGTTCGTTCACTTAGCAGCTCTTGTTTGCAAAATTGCTCAATGAATTTTTTTCATTTTTGGTATTCTTTTTAGTGGAATGTTGGCTTCTATGCATAATTGGACAAATTCGCGATGGAAAACATGTCATTTCAGTCATATTTGCTTTGCCGAACGTTACCAGTGCTTTGGTGCAAATTAGAATTTCTGTCGCTTGCAATGTTGAATTTCTTGATACAATTAACTTCCTTAATGCATAATTGACAAAGTAATGTAGAGTCTACATTAGGGTCGTTTGAAATTTTTTTGGAATTTCAATATGGGGGGGGTCCAAAAACCTGGAAAACCCTCCAAAAATAGCATTTTCACATATTTTTTTTGGTAGGCCGCTAAACGCGGCCACCTACCCCCCAAAAAAGGTCACGTGAGGTCAAATTTCACAAAAATGGCTATAACTCACTCATTTCTTAACATGAAAGGTGATATTGGTGTTAAAAGATGCAGAATACAAAAGTTTATATTGTGTAATGATAAAACTCACTATAGAAGTAAGCGAAACTTTTATATAACAGCTATTCCTTTTCTAGGAAAAATTCAAACAAAATGTATCTGCATGTTGAAAACACATTTTTTGATTTTCTTGAAAACAGCTAAATTTAGAGAAAAAGTTACTCTTAGAATAGATAAAAACTTGTTTATTCTGCATCTTTTAACACCAATATCACCTTTCTATGATAAGAAATGAGTGAGTTATAGCCATTTGATCTCACGTGATCTTTTTGGGGGGTAGGTGCCTGAGTTTAGCGCCTACCAAAAAAAATATGTGAAAATGCTATTTTTGGAGGGTTTTCCAGGTTTTTGGATCCCTCCCATATTGAAATTCCAAAAAAAAATTTCAAACCACCCTAGTCTACATTCTTAAATTCAGCAAAAAAAAATCGCGAACAGCTTCCCTTCTCACTGCTACTGAGTGCTTGCTTTGGGATGGTTGATAGCTCAAAAGATTAACCTAATAGCAAGAACGTGTTATTCGGCACTATTAGCAGAATTACAAATACAGACAGTGTATCTGTCAAGTTATGTACGCCTATTATATGACACACCATTTTTTACCACAAACAACAAATTTACTACTCCGCATTTGCCTCCCTTTTAAGATAACATTCTTTGACAGGGTGGGGAACTTGAGTGCTACTTTAATCATACTGACTCACTATACTTTCGTCCGAAAACATCAACTTGTGCCCGTCTTGTTTCGTTCAAATGTTATGGAGTGCACAAAATTAGAGGCGATCTCGTTTATAATCCTTCAAGTTATGCGTGGAGAATTTCGGGTTTTAAATAAAAATACTTTGAATTTTGTGAAATTTTTCTAAATTTATGAATGAATATAAATTTCGATTTGAAAGGATATAAGTTTTGTAACTGAATTTAAATGTACAGTTTTACTCTTTGATTTTGTGTGCTGTTTTTCGGTTTGAAATGATTCAAGTTATTAGCCTTAAATGGGTTTGATTCGGTTTCTTTCTAAAAGGGTTCGGTTCGTCTTGGTTTCTGAAAATTGGAACCGCTTTCAACTCTGTATCAGATCTATAAATTTTGTTCATTGTAAGATTTTTTATGCAAAATATATTTAAAAAATTTTTTTGCACTTCGCGCTTTGCAAGTATATAAGAAATTTTTGTGTTGTACAGGCTGAATTTAATAGTTGTTTGTTAGAAAACTTTTTTGTGTATTGTGTAAGTGGAGATAGTTTCAATAGTATGCAGCTGTTTTTGGTTTCTCCGGGGTCATCTTGTGTTCCGCAATGTTTATTTTTGTGAGAGATTATAGCAAATGCCTGGTGGAAATAATATCCACTATCAAGTCGTCCCATTTTGTATAACACAGAAAATTTTAATCAATTTGTGGTTGTGAAAGTATTAAAATACGCCGTAGAAGGAATATAATTTTAGTTTTAGTATAAAATAATTGTATTACTAAATGTGACTTCAAATTAACCAGTATTGTTCGAATGTTCCGACTTATTTTCACTTGCATTTGTTCGGGACTTGGAATTTTGTTCGATTTAGCGGAAGTTCGAATTATCCAGATTCGGCTGTTTATGAATATTTAATTTTTTGCTTGATTACCGTTTTCCCGAACCGTGTTAAGCAGGTCATAAGCTGTGATCTGATTGAATCTCTAGGGTAGGCCAATTGTTTTTCCAATAATTATAATACTAATAATCCCTAAATTACAGGACACAATATCAACTTAGATTCTACTAGTGCTAGCGCCGGGCAATTACCTCGCGAAGTGTAGCACAAATCGGAATTGTATTTGCTTGCAAACCAAAATAATCAAGTAATCTTTGTTTACATTCAGCGATACGCTCTAAAAAGATGGAGGAGCCAGAAATTGTTTACTTAGCTAAGTTTGTAACCCGATCAAAGAAGTATTAATGTGATTTAACTGAGATATTTTAATTTAAATACTTTACATGATAGTTCTGGTATATTTTTTGAATATTACTGGATTATTCAAAATTATTATGTGATTTTAGACCTTGTAAGCATTCGAGTGTCCAATGGTCATTTAATCTGCTCTGGGATTTGGGGAACAGTTCGCCATCCTAATTATTTAGGAGATCTACTGGTGAATGTATCATTTCTTCTACTGTGTGGTAATGTTTTTGCTTATTTTAAAATAATTTAACTAAAGAAAACTTAATACTGAAAATTACTGAACTCATTTTTTAGGTTCCCCTACAGTTATTAATTCATTGCCTTTCGTATATTTACTTCTATTGAGCTTCATGCGTATTTATCTTGTTGAAAGAATGCTTAAAACTAAATATGGATCGAATTGGACTTACTATACCGAAAACGTTCCCAAGAAGTTAATATCAAGATTAATATAAAAGTTTTATGTGTGTAAAGTAATTTTATAACGTTTTGTCAATACTAGTTTTTAACTTTGTAATTCGGTGTTTTTGTGAATTTGTTTTGTAGTAGGTTAGATTTACACTGTGTTCATATTTTTTGTAATCAAGTTTGTGGTTTTTGCTCATACACTTTTCTACTAAAACTGTCTAATGGATGTTGTCAAAGTTTGAATAAATTGTTTCTCTTAGTTAAATTATAAGGAATTCAGTTTTTTCTGGATTGCATTGAGATTAAGTACAAATTAATTTAACTGCGTGGTTTTCTATTGCTGCACTAATTTGTGAAAACTGGTATGTAGATAATCGATTATTAGCCAGGACAAATACTTTCAAAATCTTTTTGTCAGAACAAAACCTTTGGACGGAAATTTAATTTCGAACTTTTTTAGATAAAAATAACCAATTTCACTTTCCAAACAAATGCCAGAAACAGGATGATTTTGAAAAACTGCCGAAAACATCATATTTTTGTCGAAACAAGGGCAACAATACTGATATTAATTTATATGGACACCGCGTTATATTGCGTTAATAAAATCTAACTGAAAAATTTCAATATTAGGGGCTGAGGTTTGCTTTATGAAACCTTGTACTTATGTTCCCATCGAAATTTAGACATCAAGTAAAATAAACATATTAAGTTCGAAAATTTTTCAGAAAATGCCAAGCTTTTTCGGATGCATTTGCACCTTTTAAAATCATCGCTTTTTATCCTCACTTTTTTACTTAAATGGAAGCTTGAGAATCAAAAACAATTATTTCTACTAATTAAGTTGCCGTTGCTAATGTATCCTATATAGGACAACGGATAACTGCCTTATATTTCGTAACAATGCGCTTAATTTTTGGCAATTCAGATTTCTGCGGATACCCACCGCTTACAAATGCAAATAATATATTGCAAAATTTATGGTGGGAAACCAAGTTGAATTTTTTATTTCAAACGTAAATTAAAATTCTTCACGATGTGCATATAAATAATTATTAACAAATTTAATGAATATATAGGAACTTAGTGGATTTTTCAAGGGGCAAAACTTTAGATGATGCACTTTTATTAAGCCATGAGTCTAATGTGAATGCTTCATATTGGGGAAAACTTGCAGTCATAATGAGGAAGGACCGATGTTGACGCATATTAGAATATTCAAATTATATTTCAGTCAATTTTAAAGATATTTTGCTGATATTTGGGGAGCCTTTAGACCACTATTGTGTAATTTTCAGATGGTTGCAGAAAAATTCATGGATCAACAGGCCTTCGAAAACTGTCAACAATGGTTAAAATTTCAAAACCCCAAACTTAAATTAGTCAACCTTAAACTATTTCAAATCTTACAAAAATTTGTTTAGGTCATATTACACCCTCTGAATTCATTCAAAGTTTTAACTTAATTCGTTCAAAATTGACGGTTAGGGCCATTTTTAAAAAAAACTTTTTTGCTTGTAAAACAAGAGTTAATGTAGAAGTTATTAAAAATCATATCAAGAAAGTCTTATAATTTTGAAGCATAAAAGATTTCCATTTAAGCCAAAAATTCTAAATGTACTGAGTTATTTTTAGAAAACTTAAGTCACCTGAAATCAAGGAAAGATTTTAGTTGAAAACAACGTTGTTAGTTTTCTCTCGTTCGAATGATAAAATAGAATAGAATTTTTTACTAAGTGAAGTACATTGGCATAATTAAACACCTTAACAAATGCTGCTAATACTACATTTAATGCATAATATGAAGTTCAAAAAAACAAAATCATGGTTACAGAATTTACAGTTTATTGCTAAATATTTTAACTAATATTTTTTGAAAAACTGAATTCCTTTCCATGACCTAGAGCTGATTTGGCTTTTGTGAATTTAGAAGACCTCGAATTCGATGTTTGAAATATTATTTACAAAATTAACGGATATAGCAAACCCTCAATTAATTTTGTCAAACGATACCCGAAATTCTTGCTTGACAACAGCATACATATTGCTCTTCAGCTATGCAAAGTTATGGAACATAGCACGCATGTGCTATAACTGGAATGCACGAACACTCAAGAAACCTTGTATAATGTTAGTATATTTGATGACGTATTCACTTAAATGTCCAGTTTTTAATTAATATTTATCTGAATTAAGAATATCTTAAGTGCTTAAGAAAATCACATCTGTCAATGTTCTGTGCAAAAAATCACATATAGTCAAATCCATAGGGTTGGACGTTAGTTTTACTATATTCTGAAAAGTAAATTACCGATGTTTTTTGTGTGTATTAGGATTACATCTAATTTTTTTTAGAAATCGTAAAGCCGTTCTTTACTCTTTATACTTCCAATGTAAATTTTTTGGCAACTCTAATGGATGATTTTAAAATTGAAATCTAATACTTTCGGACGTTGCGCAATAGGGACACACTTTGAGTTCACGCATATGTATTGGTAATACATCTCAAATTTTTTTTCAGTGGCAACTATTTTTGTCCAGGAAATTTTGCTCGCATAACATGGTGTTGATGAGTCGGACGTTACCGTATCGGAAGTTTCATTTAAAACTAAGCAAAAGCTCGAATAGTTATGTTTAACATTAGCTAGTGAAGAACTATTTGAGAAATACCGTATACAACACAATCTATAATCATAGTTCAAAAAAAATTTCCAAATAAGGTCGATTTTATATTTTAAGTTCATCCATATTTTAATTACTATAAAAACTTTGCATCTCATACAGTTGAAGGTAATATAATTCAGTAGGATTAACGCAACCAGTTTTGATCTCTTGCTTAAAATTAATATTGGCTTTGCATAATTCATTAAACAAAATGTTCATGCTGAGGACAAAATGAGGCATATTTCTAAAGATTAACACATTTGCTGGTCTTAGACTGGCAAATATGGATTTGCCGATAGGACTATTATCACGCTCGTGATCCTGCTTGCACAGCGCATATACCTCCGTAATGGGATATACCTATAAACATTTCTGCATAATCTGCTTGCTACCTCTAGAAGACAATGGTTTTAATCGTGTGTCCATATAAAAATATGCCAATCTCATATTGTAAATATAATGAATTTATGAATATTCTGTCCTTAGCCAAATTTCCTCAACATAGTCTCTAGAAAGAAAATTTTTACTACTAGAACATGTATAATGATATAGAAATATACTACCCAAATTTTTCAACAAAACACTTGATTTGTTGGAAGGAAATTTGTATAATAATTTAGCAACTCGTGAAGTAGCTCTCTATGGCTCTTTTAATTATGTTTTATTATTTATTTTATTTTTGTTTTAGTACACCTAGGCTACGGAAAAATTACTATAAACTTAAATTTAATTCTGTTCTCAAATCAAAATTATTAATCTTTTTTTTATTTTCCTTATTTCGACTTTCAAATCTAATGAGTATGATTTACTTTTACCAGTACAGGCTTATTTCAATACATATCGATCAACTATGTGTTATTCAAGAACATTTAACTATGTCATCCAGGCGCATATGTACTATTAAAATCAATTTAAAAAATGTCGTTCTTTATATCTTTTACAATTTTCCTGTTATTAGCGGTAAATGGCATTGAAACTAATCCCGGTCCGATCTTAAATTTTGAATCATACATCAAAAAATTGAATACCGGCTCAGATATAGTGAATTATGTACATTTAAATTTTCAGAATCTAAGCATTAAAATTTCGAATATAGGAAATTAATTTCAAGTTCCAAAAATGATTTAATTCTCGTGGTTCCGAAACTTGGTTAAAAAACGAAAGTCTATATAGCTCATAGACTGTTAATGAAACTTAGGCACTATTTAAAAGGGATAGAATTTTGAACAAAGCGTTAGGAAAATCCAAATATGGAAGTGTATTATTTTTAATCCCAAGATACGCAACGATATTAAGAGTGATAACGAATCAAATTTTGATAGTTTATGGGTTGAAATTAATAACCCAATCAAAAATTCATGTTTTAAAAAGCAGGTATTAAATGTATCCTACTGTCCGTATAAGAAGTTCTCTAATTATATTATTCAACAACTAGAAGACGAATTATCACTTGCTTGTTCTGAAAATAAACACTAATACTTTTCATGGATTGGATCCTAAATTATTTTAATGCTAATGACCAAGGTAAAATTGATCTGTTCCTGAACACATTTAATTTAGTATTGGCCAATAACACACTGCTTACTAGAATGACATCATCGAGCAGAACACTAATTGACTACATTATACTAGCTGAGAACAACAATCTATATTATCAGTATACTACTTTTGAATGTCCATTCTTTGACCTCTGTTTTACATCTATCAAATTTCAAAGGTCTCATTCAGCCCCAAAAAATAACATGAAATGGATTAAAACTTGTAAAAAATGTATTGAAAATATTAATAATTTTAAATTATCCCTCGCATCAGAAAATTGATTTCCTGTATATTCTGCATCAAATTTAAATGAAATGCTGGAAGAATTTTTAAAAATTTTTAAATTTTATCTTAACAGATTTTGACCTGAAAAGAAAATAATGGTTAAATCTAGTACAAACTCCAAAGCAAACAATACTTTTTCGAATAAACCTTGGATAACTGAAACTCGCAAAGCATTGATTCGCGAAAAGAACAAAACGTGTAAAAATTTTATGATTTCCCGAACCAGCAAGAATTTTGCCGCATATAAAAGCCTAGAAATGCAACGAATATTGAATCTCGTAAGGCATTCAACGAATTCATTAACAATGAATATGCGCGCCTTCAAAGTGAACGTTCAAAATTGAGGCTAATACAAGAAATCACAAATTATAAGCGATCAAAATCAAACTCAGTTGATGCGATAAAAGATCAGAAAGAAAACAATCTTTCTGACAATTTAGAAATATCTAATGAATTAGAGAAGACTTTTGTTAATCTAGGAAAATACAATGGCGCCCTCGTTATCTACGAAAACATTTCACCTAAAATTTTTACAACCGAATTTTTTTTCCGCTTCCCAACTAGTTATGAAATTATTAAGTCAATCAATAAGCTTAAAACCAACAAATCAAGCGGTCCCTCAAGCATTCCCTCATGGGCCCTTAAAATTACTGCAGACATCATTGCAATTCCATTAAATTTTATTTTTAATGAATGCATAAAATGAATTACTTCCCGGATAATTTAAAACTTGCTCACATTACTCCTATTTTTAAAAAAAACTTTCCATCAATTGCCACTATTTATCGGCCAATCTCAATTACTTCTTCAATAAGCAAAATATTCGAAAGATCATTACATAATCAAATAATTGAACATTTAAATAAGTATAATTTTAATTTATTATCAAACACGCAGTTTGGATTTCACAAAAATTTCTCAAAAACTGATGCACTATTAAATGCTACTGAAAGATGGAGAGGATCACTTGATTCTAATACTTCTGACACTTGCATTTCAGCGATAGTTCATCAATGCACCTAGCAACGAAATCTATAGAATTGAACTGTAACAAATTGTCAAAATAATTTTGTGTGCACAAGTTGAATATTGATGAAGCTAAAACAGAATTTTCTATTTTGCAGCCGAATAAAAGCAATTATGACGTTTCTGCAGTGACTTTAAAGGTAAATAATATTAATGTTCCTGCTGTGGATACTTTCAAGTACCTAGGAGTAACTATTGACTCAAAGCTAAAATTCAACTCTCACATCAATTTAATAGTTAGAAAATTAGCTATAGGTATAAAAAGTATAACACTAGTAATTAGGCAATTACCCCTTTGTGGGATAATTCAATTCTTCCATGCTTTCATCATGAGTCACATTAATTACGCCAACATTTTATTTACTGACCTAAGCGAAGTGCTATATAAAAAACTTGATATTCAATTAAGATTGGCATGAAATATCACAACGAAAAACTAATCGAAAACCAAACAGTACATTTCTAAGTCAATACAAACAACTGGTTATATTGAATACCCTTCTGACATTCTTCAAGCTAATCAGAAACCTACCATCTTATAAGATTAAAATACCGAGATTTACTCATAAACAGAATTCAAGATCAAAGCTTCTTACATGTGTTAAGTATAAGAAAAACGTTTTAAAGAAATCCTTCATTAATGTGGCCATTCGAACCTGGAATTCGCAACCTAAAGAAATTTAAAATATTGAAAAATTGAAATCTTTTAAAAAGCATTTAAAAATCTTCTTTAAGCAAAAATATATTTCAACAAAATCATGGCTAGGATACAAATTTTATAACAATGAATATACTATCGCCCGGTATTAAAATAGTACTATAGTATTTTATCCATAGCCTGCAAGATTTCTTTTGTACTTTATGTGAATTGTATATACGGGTTTTTGTGAATTTTAATGACGCTATTCAGATAAATTATCAGTTATTTAATTGTTAACATTTATCTGAATAAAGATTCTCTTATCTTAGATAGCTGAGGTATTGGATGAATTATTTATTCTCCGACGCCTTTCTCTGTATAATGCAACTCTTTTCTGAGTGGCTCTTTCATTCATTTTTCAATATCTGTAGATTGGTTTGATGTGAGCTAAATTCGCATCAACACGCTATTTTATATCCAGAGATGCCTCCATTTGCACTTTTCCACATTGTTTGAGATAGGGAATTAAGAACCCCAAAGATTGAATAAATGTTAAATTTAAAGAAGAATTTGTGGTATTTAAAGGTTTTTTACATCTTCAAAGCTATGTGATGCAGCAAAACTACCCAAGTAGTGAAGCATTACAGAAGACTTTACTGCTTGTGTGCCACATGCAAAGAAATTTTTAATGGGATGAAGTGGACTGTCACAATATTCGTTTAAATCATTATTTCAGCACAAGCATAAATTTAGGTAGTTATTCTTTCCTTTATAGTGTGGCATCGGCATGGAAATCTGCGCTGATGAACACCAGGATTTGCCGATGTCTCAGTAATTAACGGCCTGACTCTAGTGCTAAACGAGCCTATTCCTACTAAAAGTTAAAGGTAGGAAAGGGTGCATGGCCACACTCGGCCGACCCAATACAGAGAACATTAATAGAAAGAGTCACATTAGACAGGAAACCCGATTTAAATAAAGAGAGAGAAGCCCTATAAGTTATTGAGTGCAAAGTGTACCCTACGTGCTTGTGTACCTAAATTCAGTGCAGGCCTCAGCTCGTGCAATTTAGGTGCTACAATAAAATATAATAAACATAACGAATGACAAGCAGTTGTGTAAAGCCCTACGCCTAGACCTGGCGAAGTGCCGTAGTGATGAACTTGTAAAGCTGTACCTGAACAAGGCACCCTCGGCAACAATCAGATAATTTAGAAAAGCATTTTAAATAAATTACATATGCAAATAGAAGTAACGATTGAGTAAATTCTATTAAACTTTTGATAACAAAATCGAAGTATTTAAACAGAAAAACAGGTATTTCATCAACAAAAGGAACACTAAAAGCATACCGTGAACTATGAGTAACCACTAACAGGTCCCTTGTTAACCTTTTGCACGGTAATCAACTAATATCAGAAATACGATTTCAGACGATTTAAACGTTCAAAAATAGGACAGATTGTCTGACACTTAATGCATCAATCGAGGCAATTACAAATTCATTTAAATATATTGTACAATTAATATTTATTAATTTTGAAATACTAATTATGAAAATGTTTGTAAGGCATTGTTGATGCCACATTAGATTATCTTATCTTTTCCTACAATAAATTGGTATGAAGAAGAACTAATAAAATTGAAGTGGATGCAAATTAAAAATTTGACTTCTACACATTTTTAGCTTTCGAATGGTATAGAACACATACTTGGCAGACGAACAGTTTAAATTTGAAATCGACAGGTACTTTTCCGAAAATACTATAAATAGATTAAATTCACTGTAAGCAATTGATAAAGAAATTTATTTGGAGTTCTTATATTGTTCTCTTAATACGGTTTGATTATTTAATAAAATGTCAAGCTAAACGAGTTGTGTTTAGTAGTGGTCTGGATCCATCACGAGATCGATTCTATGGTCTTTGTGCCAGATCATGAAATTGCACTTATGTTAGGTATAGGGGTTTTTCTCTCGTTTAGTTTACTATCTATCACTTACTACATGTATTAATTATAAAAGATTCGAAATACGGTTGGATGACCGATACCTAGGAATTATATTATTTTAGATCCAAATTATTGACTATAATGTGACCGAACATGTAGCAATTATTAAATGTAGGTTAGGAAGCTGCTTATAATTAACTAGTTAGTAAAGCCAATATATTTCGGTAATCGCTACATGTAATACTAATAGAGCAGCTAGTAACAAGTCCGGTTGCCTTAACGTGAAACACTTTTACAAAAAAAGAGAATAAGTCGAATTGTGTCTTGTCTTGAGTACACCGAGCTAGGATAGGGTACACATAAAGTACATCGTTGAGCTGAGAAGTGGAACTCAACCAAATGGATCCTCGGTGAACAAGTGAAACTGGATATGGAAATCAGCTTCGGGCAGATGCCCACTATTGATCGCTGGAGGAATTGCTGCGTGGCTTCATCACCTAAATAGTGAATGGTTAAATCTAGTTATGTTACTTTAACAGAAATACAGAAAAGCTAAAGCAGTATCTATTTAGTAAATCCCTACCCGCAAATATACAACCGATGTTATAGAGTAACAGAGGACAAACAGTAATAATGCCTGGTAGAGGATGTTACACTACTTATTTGTGCAACATTAATGTAATAATGCAGAAAACACAAACTGATGAATGCCTAACACAATTAGAAAACATAAATCTTCACGATCCTTACGTAATTAACTTTAATTTAAAAAATTACGCAACTCTTTTCATACCAAATTAGGCATGTCAAAGTAACGATATTTGTAATAATTCACCTTTAAAAATAGAAGCTCCGAGGATTTTAGTACTTAATTGTAGATCTCTAAGAAACATCAAAGATATAAATTCTTTATTAATGGATATTCTCACCTATAAAATAAATGCATGTATAGTTAGTGAAACTTGGTTTGACTGTGAATTTTTGAAATGAAAGTTATCCTCAACTGGATGGCTATTTCTAATAAAAGGCATAGAGGTTGTTGTGTATGTATTTACGTTAAAAGCAATATTGAAATCTCGTAGTATTTGTTGAAGCAATAAATATAGAATTTATTGTTGTTAAGGATCTTTAGTAATTTTAATAAAAACATTAGACTAAAAGACTTGAGCATCGTCCATTTACAAAAAATTCTCTCAAAATATGCATTATTTATTTAAGTGATATTATTATGCAATTTTAATTTGATTAGAGATAATTTATGCTGATATATGTAATCATCTTGGTGTTAAGACTTGGTTGCATTGATCTTATGTATATACTTCCGATTACTTTTAAATGTTTGAGGATGGTCGATCTTAACATTTTGATGTCATAATTTAATCAACATTTTCTTAGTTGTTCTGATATTTTTGACTTAGTTTTGTGTTCTTTTAATCTTCTTCTTAGTGTCTGCTACTATATCCAATATAGTCCTCACTCACAAATGCAATTGATTTTATAGATAACATATGGGACTTATCGGATGTGTTTGTAATTGATTCTAATTCTAGGTTTTGACTAAGCTTTCGTGTTGTATAAAAAAATCTTAGATTTTCTTTTACACAATTTATTCTTCGTAGTTGATTAATCATATTAAACAAAAATATTTAAAGTATTCAAAAATTTCGTATTTTGCTTAATATATTTAGTTCAGTTGTTTTTTATTGAGCTCCTTCTTGTTAACGAGTGGAGCCAACTCTCCAAACAAAACGTTTGCTGAACTAAGCTTAACCTGCATAATGTCAAGTAAGTTAATGTTTTCTTAACTTTATCTGAACAAAGAATATCTTATCTTATCTAAAGAAGGCAGTTGCAACGCAGTTATTAGAATCAAACATGGTACTCAATGGTTCAGCGTTTCCTTTGTTAAATTTTCTTTCAAAGTTTCAAATTGCATGTTAGACATTAATTTGTTCAAGCAATAGCCTTTGGCAGCTTTTGCTATTGGCGACAATATTAATTGGCCTATAGTTGGTGTCACATTATGTATAACTTTTCTTAAAGGCTCGAGTAGCAAATGCATTTTTGAAGCAATCATAAAATTGAGACATTGGTTAATATTGAAAACTATAGGTTGGCAACATTGTAATTTTAGCGCTAAAAATCTCCCAAGAATTATGCTAGTTGTGAGAGAATAGAAAGAGAGGTTTAGGATCTTGAATTCATTGTGTCAATATAAATCTAGGCTTGTCAATAGTTCTATTATTATTGCTGGTATCACTAAAATTTTCTACCAGGTGTATTTTTATACATTGTAAATATTTCTTGCAATTTTATACAGTGAAAAATCTTAAGGAGCCTCAAAATTAGAAACATTTTGTATGGCTCATTTTTTAAGATATCAGATTTTTGCACGCAGTACTTAACTGAAATTTGAAAAGCTTGTTAGTAGTTGGCTAGACCATATTTATTCTGGACATTATTAATTGAAATACAATTCAAATAATTTAATGAACATAGTTTGAAATAGTTACAAAATAGACCCAATCCAATGTTCGTTAACATAAATAAGTTAAGCTTTTCAATACAACTAGCATTTTTATCTTTAATGGTTATCTACTTCTCTTGTAGAGCTTGTGCTATAGCAGTAATACAGTGATCTGAGAAGTGGCATTGAGCCGCAAAAATCATATGAATTTGAATATGATCATTATTTAGAGAAGATTAATATATGAGATCTTATAGCTACGTTTAAAATTGAATATTCTTTTAATTTATGTCAACGTATTTTTTAAATTTTCAACTGAAATTGCTTCTGAATTCAGGGACGTTTATCTTACCATCGGAGGAATAATTTATCAGCTTTGATAAACAATGTACATGTAGCAATAGATAGAGAGAAAGAAAATATCTATATTTTGCGTTACTTTGTACTATATAAAATACTGGCCATAACTCTAAATAGCATTAAAAACAATAGAAATGAAACAAATTAACACACATACAAAGACGATTGGGTTATGGTAAATTTATTGCGGTCTATTGAATCGTCAACATTTTAGAATTTAAGACATCGCGATTAGTATTCAAGCCTTTCCTTTGTACAACTATAGAGGTATTTATTAATTTAGATTTTAAAATCTCATAATTTATTAATTTTGTTTTAAGACTTAGGCAAATTATTCTATATATTTATTGACGTGTTGAAAATGAATTTTCATTATTTTCTAGTTATATTTAAGAGGCTTAATTTTTAGAGTTCTATGACTATGTCTATGCAATATTTTTATGATAGAAAATTGGATATGCGGTAAGGAATAATACTATAAAATTTCTTACAAAGGTAGTAAACACATTTTTATAAATAATACACTGTGAATTAGAAAATGTTTTGTTAACATTTTGATTTTTGTATACCCATTATTTGTTTGATTAACAGCTATATTTATAACCCAGTTAATTTGAAAATTGATTTTATTCTAAACATGTTGATATATGTTTAACATATTTAATGTGACTAATTATTAATGTGTAAATTAACTGAATTTTTGAGGTGGTTAAAAGCTGTTGAGATCTACCGCTATGAACCATAATTGAAATAGACATTTTCTTAATTAAATTAGTTATTTGTTTTGTAAAGTTAAGTTGACAATCAAAATTATAATTAAATATCTAAAAAGAATGAGCTTTTCTATGTATGTGTCACTAAATTTTAATTTAAACTAAGAAAAATTTGTGGCAATATTTTGAGATTTCGGTTTAATTAAGCAAAATTGAGTTTTAGATGGGTTTATTCTCAGTTTTAGTGATGCTAAATATTGTCCAAGAAAAATGCAATTTTCTTCGAGACATTTCACAACCATTATAGTAGACGTATGAGAGCAAAATAGCATGACATCATCAGCATATTGTATGACATTACATGTAGTCGAATTGCTCAAATCGTTTACATACATATGGCAAATTGAATTTTAAAATTATTCCTTGTGGAATACAATTTTTAAAATAAACCAATCAGAGAGATTTCCGTTTACACTAACTATTTGTCCACAATTATAAAAATAGCTATTTATTATAGGTCTGTTCTATGTAGTAATCAATGCTTGGAAGTATCGCTTATGTTTACATGAATGTTCTCTAATTAGATTAAGGAAGTCTTTTAAAATTCTTGCTTATTGGCAATTAATAGAAATAGGTCTATATCTGAAACAATTTTTTGGGTAATCTTTTATACAATGGAGTGATATTTGCCAATTTTAATTGATCTTCAAATTTGAAGATAAGACCTAATTAGATCATAACAAATGGATGAAATTGCCGAATTATTTCATGAAATGATTATTGGCCAGTAACGTGAGAAATTGCTGTAATGCCAGCAGAAATTTTTATTTTATAGATTTAACGTGCTCGCAAGATCACAACTTTATAATCAATCATTATTCCTAAATTTCAAAACGCTTCAATTGATGGAATAGTTGCATTATTGAAAATAAAATATTTATTTTTATGTAAACTTTTGCTAAACAAAGCATATAATAGCAAAATATCGTCGGTCATCAGGAGAATTTGGCCAGTTTTCTGTTGCCCCTGGACTTGGATAAATTCATCATTTGTTAAAAAGGATTTTCTAAGTGTAAATTAAGTTGCTTATTTTTAGATATGCTCAAATATTTGATTAAATATTGGTCTTTGAAAAACTTTAGATATTCATGTCGTGATAAAAACTGGTTTGTAACTAAGGGCACCTGTTTCATCATTTTTTTGAAAAACGAAGTAACTCATAAGCAGTCTGAGAATGTTTTCAATTTAAAGCATTTCATTTTAATTGTTATTAAGTGAACATAATTTACATGTATGATTTCCTTAAGTATTAATGTGAGATAATTGATGGATTTAATATTGAAATATATTCAACATATATTTCAACATTTATTAAATTTTCGATGTAACAAATTTATTAAGGAATTTGTTTTAAGAAATTTAATACTAAAAATATAATAGAAATTCAAAAGTTTCAATATTTTGTTTTAAGGAAAATATTTGTGCGTGCTTTACTGTGCAAAATATGACGCAGCAAAATTAAAATAGGGTTGGGTTAAGCAGGCTTGCCATGGGAGTGGTGATTCCCACACCACACCAAATGTAAAATTTTATCTTGTAGGATTTCTGTGAGGATTTGTAGGAATTTTTGTAGCAATGATCAAATCTGAAACATTATAAAATGGCTTTGCAGAACATGACTACGTGTTGAAGATAGTGATTAAGTGGTAAATTTTATTATAATTTTATGCATAAATTTATCAGCGCATACAAATCTTTTGAATGAAAATATTTAAGTTTTATCAAAAAAATTTACGGGAATTCATGGGGCAATTTTTTATTCCTGTGGTGACTTGTAAAACTTGTGGTGTGGATTTGAAGACGTTTCTTGTAGTGTGGTGTGGGTCCAAAAATATTACCCCAATGCAAGCCTGGAGTTAACTTATGAATTATTTTGATAAATTAGGCTATTCCTGCGTTTTCCCAATTTTTTGGATGGGAGAGATAACACAGAAGTACCCTGACAAATAATGTTGTTAAGAATTCCTAGCACTTCTTAGGACTCATAGCAAATGTTCCCTTCCCCCTTTCTAAGTGTTTGATTGGAATAATACTAAACAAATCTATCAATTGTTGCTATCACTATTTTTGCAAGACAATTGTATTGATAGTTATAAGCGCTTAGAGAAAGCTGAAAATCAACAAACCACACACGTTTGTTTTTCACTGCCCTGATAGAAGAAGGGGGAGGGGGGATTTCTAAAAGTTGAAAAAAAAGAAATTTGAGACTCAACTCTTCATCAAAATATTTCTTGTGTTGAATTGATAACAATCACTTCGTTATATAAATGAAAAATAGACTACATTTACTTAAAACAATACGGAACATACAATGGCAATGGGTTTGATAATGTAGCAATGGCATTCCCTTCCATAAAAGTAAATGTTTAAAGTTTTGTACATATTGATATGGTTCTTAGCAGAACAATAAAAAACACTCAAATATAGCAGCATATTTTACAATTTGCTACTGAAATCTCCTAAATCTTTGATACAGCTGTGCATGAATCATTTTGCGTAACGTTTGTCTTCTTTGGGGAAATGTTTCTTAAACAAAAGAAGAACAACAAAGGATCCAGTGAGCAGTTGAGGTATGTCAAAAGAACACAAACTTCATTAATCTCTCTGATTGTCTGTGTAATTATAAAAAACTTTTTCATTACGAAATGATAATGAAAATATATTTGTATAATCCAAAACGGCGAATAACAAATCCAAAACGTTGTAACCACGAGAACAATGATTCTAAAGTACATATAATCTAACATAATATTTATTTGTATAATATTATATGTGTATACTGATTATTGTGTATATCTACATGTACATGAATATATAGTATATAAAGTATATTTTGATATTCACATTTAGCAAAAGCATTCAATTATTAAAAAGCAGTTCGCTACAAAACAGATGTTGTGATCTACACTTGATAACGAATTTCCAACTAATTATTTAGATATTTCGTTACTTAGGAATCCGTGACCTGATCCACAAATATTTAACGTAGCAATGCTCTGTCAGTAATAGAATTATTCACTTGCTTCTGCTGCAGTTGTAATAGCAGAGATGGAATCGGATCGGATCGGTTCGGATCTGATCGGATAGGATACGGATCGGATTGGATCTTCATTTGAGAAACTTCGGATCTGTTTCGGATCCAAAAATTTTTAAAACTTGTGTATTTGTACATTTTATACATTACACACATTTTTACATTGAATCTCAATTTAAATGTGTTAATAATCTCAATCTAAGTGAAATTTTGTGATTGAATTTCATTGTTCATACAACAGGTTTAGCCTTATTTTTTCGACCAACTTATAAAATTGGTGACAAATACTTCAAATCTGAAAGCCCGATTCATGTTAGCCATCAAATAATGATGAAATAGTAAAGCAACCAAAACATTTGTTTGTACAAACTTGCAAATGGAAGAGCAGAATTCTGAAAACGATTCTCTCTAATATGTATTTCAAAGAAAAACCACAGAACACAGAGAAGCAAGTGGAATATCTCAGCTTTTGCAAACAGTGCTCTTCAATCAAATATCTCATTTAAATATGCACTCTAAGCAACTTACAATGCCAAAATCAACACAGTACTCAGAAGATTTGTCTTTATTATAATCACTAATACAAAAATGTTTATGGAACCTTACCGGCGGTATACTATTAATAGGGTATTAATTTATTTAATGTTACTGTTATATAATTTAAAATTTTTAATCCAATTTAGTATCCAATTTCAGTGAAATTCAAAATTTATATTTATATCTCAAATTTAGTTTGAAAAATGAAGTATTCTATCATTGATTTTAATACACTCTACAACAATTTATTTAATGTCTATTTATATAAATTTTGGAATTGTTCTTTAATTTGCCATTATGTGTGCTATTCTTGTTTTTATCGCCTTAGCTGCAATTTTAAAGTAAATTTACCTTCTTTGAAAAAACTTCAATTTATAGTGACATTGCAAAGTGGTTATTTTTGAATTTTGACATAAAAAATTAATACGGGAGGTAATACTATAAGAAGCTCAACTACATAAACTTTATAAATATATCATGATCATAGTTTATGACAATTTTAGGAACTAGATTATTACAAAGCTTACAAATAAGTTGATTTGCATGCATTTTTTCGTAAGTATATGTCCATTTTTTATCTCAAGATAGTGTTGAAGCACTTAAAATTTTATATTCGCAATTAAAAAAAACATAAATATTTTTTAAGTCCATTTTTATTTAATGTTAGAACACTTATTTAATTCGTATCAGTTTCGGTTTGAAAACTAAAACTTTGTTAAAAATTCGGATCGGATCGGATCGGATCTTAAAATTTTGCATCCGATTCCATCTCTGTGTAATAGGACAGGAATAGGGCCGAAATAATATCAATGAAATGGGCCAAAGCTTCAAATTTTTGCACAATGGGCCTATAATTTTTTAAAAATGCATTAAATACTTTCTTTCTTTAATTTTTTTTACAAAAACTCTTGTAATAGTTTTGGATGCTACGGCTCAAAGCTTAATTTTACCGATTACAGCTTGCCGAGCCTTACCTATGGCATAAAGGCACCGCGCTTGCCCAGTTGCAATTCTGACTGAATTCTTGGCAAAATTTAATCTTGTTGTGCTTCGATTAATGTTGTTGACTTAATCATATCTAGCAGTTTCATTCCCTAGTTATCTGATAGAAAGTTCACGATTATACAGAATCGTTGGTTTTTGGACCACAACGACATTTCCATTTTCATCATTCTTTAAATATGTTTCGAATATAAAGTCAGTCTTGCTACTGATGCAGGAGTTAACACTGACTTATTTGCAATCGATGTTTCAACAACATTTTATATATCCCTCCGGAATACAGTGGAAATTATTTCCGGGGGAAGTTAGAGCCGTGTATGTTAATAATTGGAAAAATCTATGTTCACTTTTCGGGTAGATTTGTGAGGCAATATAAGCAGTAATTTGTAGATAATAATATTTTTGTGATGCTGAAAACAAGGATAAGTCAATTTTACAAAAATTAATTAGTCATAAAATCAATATTTATAATTAATTATGATAATATATCTTGACTTTTTACAAAAAAAATATTTGGTATTTCCTCCATAAGCGTATAGAAATATTTTTAGTTGAATGGCCTATTTTGTCAAAATTGATATCATAGGTTTAAAAAATGTTGCATGGTATCAAAATGTTTCTGAATATTATAAAAACAATCTGAAAATGATCATTTTATGTATTAGTTTTCTTTGAAAAATTCATAACTACCTTGTTAGCTTGTTGAACTTTATCTTGCGCTTTTTACTGGCAGAAGAAGAAGAAGAATCGGATGCGAGTTCTTTCCGTTTATAAACAATGTGGATTACAGTACGAATGGAAAGATAGCTGATGAATATTAATGGGACAATGTAAGATATAATGACTTGCAGAATCATGAAGATAGCATAGCAATATTCTGGCCAATTCATGCCACATGAGTTAACAATTACAGTTGTGTTGAGTGAACTCTTCTAAAAGTAGTTTGCCTAATAAAATGCATTGATACACAATTGCAATACCTATTATCATTAATGTCAAATGCTTGTCATCGAGTATCTTAATTCTATACTATTGAACCGAACAAAAGCCTTCTTAACTCATTAGCTGAATAGGCAAATGATTATATATATATATATATAAATGGCAGTAAGTGGGCATTTTAGCATTTACTGTTTCAGAATCGTACCCAGACATTGACATGCCAAATGTATCAACTGTGCATGTATATTTGTTCAGTAGATTGCCTATTCTTTTGTTATTGAGTTCAGGTAACCAACCATCTATGAAAAATATTCTTTTGACTATTCTACTGTACATGTATATATTGACAAGAATATATGAACACATTATTGAATAATTAATACTATGATATTTGTGAAAACCACAATGGATTTCAATATTCTTTCTCAATAATACTGCAATAAAAAATCATTTCAAATGTTGTTTAAGTTATTGCATATTGGTGTTATTGTTGCAATGATTAAAGATATAGATATCTAAGAAAGAACGTAGATTTATTTGGAGACAGAATCGGCCCTACTAAGGCTCTGTTTCTAATCTTCTGAAGATGCAAATTCCGACTCTAACTCTGCTTCAACAATTTTACACGCAATAGTGATTATTTATTTAGCTCAAACAACGCAAGAATCATATTAACCGGAGGTACTTTGGAAGGGGGCTAACTAACAAATTTGTTAAAATTTTGTAAATTTAAGTAAGTTTATCAAGATCATTTCTAATATATTTGAAAAATTTCCATATATAATACATTTAAAAAAAATTGCTGGTACTGTGGGGACTTCAGTAGTAAATTCCTGGCCTGGATCCTTACTCCGAGAATCTTTATTCTATTAGTTAAACTGCTACAAACATTATCACAACCAAATGAAGATGGTTGTTAGGTGACAAAGTAATAAACTTACAGGTCATATGTTGGAAATGCAACAGATTTTGAATTTTGTAAAGTTTTTGTATGTGTCATAGTTAGAGTAATTAATGCATTAGTCATTGTAAATTGAAAGTACAGGTTCGGCAAAGCTTTTACAGTTAAAGCCTATATAGGTAAACATTAAATTTTTTGGATGGATGCAGGAATGAGAAATATCTTTCCAGTACAACCCTAATGAGTATTAACATCACAATCTTGTCATAATCTCTTGCCAATTATATAGTATACCATTTCAATACCTTTTCGAAAGTATGGAATAACATCTATCGTAATATATTATTGATTTCAAAGTTAGCAAACACCTCAACTATTAACCCCAAATAACCAAGGCCGTTTTAGCAATCGGTGATGGATGGTTTCTTTAATGAATAATTAAGTTATTGGAACTCACAAACAAATATAAATATCCTAAATCCGAAACCGATAGAATGGGTGTTTCTTTTTTTATTTACGCTTTAGAATCCCATCCAATTATCACCTATCAATGCTTTTCCCGAAATATCAAGGTATGATTTTTCACAATTGTAAACTACAGAGAAAACTAACTTAGTTCATTGAAATAGAATCATTATCTTTCGTTTTATAAGATGTAATTATGGGAACGATCATTGCCCTTTTGCACTTTTTGTTCATTGCTGCTATTTTGTAATTTCATATTTGGTTGCATTCTAATTTTCTCCATTATTTAAGTACCTGCCTGAGGATAAATTGCTTAAACATAAGTTTGGCAGTCTAAACGCTTGTGAAGTGTAAGAAAAGATCAAAAGCAAAAAAGAAGATTAGGGAAATTTAATTACTGGAAAATATTGCTTCAATAAAATCCCACACTTTTGAAATACTTATATAAAGCTAAATTATATTGTTATATTTTTGTAACTTCTTTCGATCCAAAAAATATGACCTAGCGTGCACTCTTAATATTAATTAATGAAACAATAAGAAACTACATTTAAAATTTTCAAAACATCGAGACTATTACTAGTCTTTTAGACATGCTTTTGAATAGATATTGTTAATAAGGTTAAGAAGTATTAAAACGTAATCTTTTTCGAGATTTCCCATCTCTTACTTCATTAAAAAACAATGAAATAGCTTTTTTGAGTTAATCAATAATCAATATAAAAAAAGCTTTTACAGTTTGTCTACAATGGTTTTAATATTTCTTTTATATTAAATATAAAGTGTTCTAAGTTTCATATTCCTGGATATTTTTTAAACAATGATCATTTCATTTCACTTGTTCATAATTTATTGACTCCACTACAGGTTTGAGTTTTATCAAATCAGCAATATTGATAGTGACTCTATGAGTAAACTCGGGCATGAATTTTAAAGTAACATATTAGGAAGCATTCACAGCTTTTTATAAAAAACAATTGCTATTTTTTTGGAATAATCTTTCAAAAATTCAATTATCAATCTCACGGTAACTCTATCAAACCAATTGACTGAGTTGTATGAAACTATGTTTTACCCCTAATAAATTCTCATTTATAAGTACTCGTACAATTTTTCATGGTAAATAACAGTGACTTGTAAAGCATTGATAATTAATGAGCCAAAAAATTACTTAGAATAAAAAAATCTTTCTGTATTCATAAATATACACTAGGTTAAAATGTGAGAATACCTTAAAAAATATTTAAGAATATACTTTTAAATATTCAAAATAGACATGATTTATTGTAAAAATAAGAAAATTGCTTCTTTTACTGATATACACTAACATGTTATTTTAACGTGGTCATGTTTAGTGGTCTAATCCTAATTTTATTCTAAGAATTTTTCAATTTAGAAAAATTCTATTCCGAATTTCAGTTGAAGCTGCTTACATTAACTTTGTGTCCAAGGTTAAATTCGAACTGATCTTTCGAAACAGTAGATGAAGCACATAGTGCTCCACTTCTATAACTTTGGATAGCATCAAATTTGCTCAAAGTTATTTTTTTATTTCATTTACATATTTGAAAGAGAAATTCAAAAAAAATTTTTTTCATGTGATTACTTTACGATATATGCCAACAATTAGTGGAAATTTTGCAAAATATTTATGCTTTACATAATTTGAGGCTAAGAATGTTTGGAACTAAGAATTTTATTTTTGACAATATTGATATAAAGAATTCAATAAGGGAAAGAAAATTTGCATGGAAACAATATTTGGGATGGGACAGTAAACAGGGAAAACTGAAATATAGCCAAAATATAAAATGTTTGCTGGATGATGACAAATAGTCCATTGCTGAAAAAATATAGCAGTGATCAAATTTTTTTATAGCTTCTGAGTCGATATAAAATTTAGCGAATGGTCATAAAGTTGCGCGCTGATCCGGCCACAAAAACAGGTGGTGGAGCACAATGTGCTCTCCTTAGGACTAGTACGGTTAAGTAAGCTTAAAAATGTGTGACTTCATTTGTTTTGGCATTGTAATTAATGAAAAAAAGCTGTTGAAGCAAAATATTTTCTAATAACCTGTGATAATAGAACCTAGCAACATACTGTATTTCTCTAAATCTGTTAATAATTTGCTTCGATTGTAGTTCAATTAAACGTTGAAATTAATTTCATTACATTAAATTTGACTTTCCTTTTTATGGCAAAACTACATGTATTAATTTATTTAATGTTGTTTTTATATAATTTTAAATTTATAATCCAATTTATCATCTAATTTCAATGAAAAGTAAAATTCAAAATTTGTATTTAAATCTCAAATTTAGTTTGAATTAATGAATTTTTCTATCGCGGATTTTAATATACTCTATTTCAATATTTTGTCTTGCAATATATACTTTGGGTTTGTTCTGTAATTTGTCATTGTTTGTGTTATTCTTGTTTTCATCGCCTTAGCTGAAATTTTGAAGTAAGTTTTATCTTGTTGTTTGAAACAACTTCAATTCTCAATTCATAGTAACCTTGAAAAATAGTGATTTTTGGATTTGGAGATAATAAAATTAATAGGGCTGTAATAACATAAGAAATTCAGCTATTTAAACTCTATAAATATATTGTGATTATAGGTGATGACAATTTTAGGAATTAGATTACTATAAAGCTTACAAATAAGCAAACATAGATGGACATTGCACGAAATTGATGTCCACGCCCAGCCGAAATCTGGTTTGGCCCATTTAATTCCTAACCATTTTAGGCCCATTTTATGATCATTGACAAAAGCAATTTCTGAATGTTTTAGGTCACTTGACCAAATTTGACTGTATCGGATTGTAGTAAGCTTATTAAACGAGCTTTTGATACTATTGCAATATTTGTAAATTTTTCAACACATTGCTTTTATGTTATATAGGCTTCACTTCATTTGATTGGATTTGCACTGCACTATTGCGTAAGTCGTCCCGTTTTCCCAATGCTTTGGCCCTGTCCTCTCGGAATACCCTAAATGCCCATTTTTGATCTCACGACAGTGTTGAAACACTAAAATTTTCTGTTCGCATTTGAAAAAAACATAAAATATATTTTAAGTCGATGTTTGTTTATTGAAAATCGGATCTGTTTCGGATCGAAAACTAAAATTCTTGTAAAAATTAGGATCGAATCGGATCGTAAGTGTTGGAACCTATTCCATCTCTGACCTTGCGCAATCATTGAAGGGGTAGACAATTCCATTTATTTTCATGTTTCAGATATATATATATATATATATATACATGTATATATATATATATAAATGT
>CABFPE010000566.1:317360-343030 GCA_900660155.1 Hofstenia miamia | reverse complement strand
ATATATACACCGGTATATTTATATATATATATATATATATATATATATATATATATAAATTTAGGCATTGTACATTTTTCTTTCAATTGTTATATTTTAAACCTCGAATTCAGCTCCAAAATTAAAAAAAACAGAAATCCAAAGATAAATATTTCAATTTTAATATTGAATTTTATACAATCACAGTAAGCTATATTTGCATGTAGTTTTAATTAGTTCAACTTCAAACGCATATTTGCACTATAGTGTAAGCAAACCTGTAAGAAATATATTTACAGCAGCATAAGCATGGATCTAACATCGTAAGAATAAATGCAAACTAAAATATCTAGAATTTAACAAGCCAAAAAATATTAAAATAGTTTTTTAAAAAATTTGAGGTTAAAAACACTAAAAACAATGGGTTATAAATTAGCAATATAATTGTCTATATATATACTATAGTAATGAAAGTCTGGAAACAGTGCTCATAGCGAATTGATTTTCCAAAAACTTCATTTATGCAGTGGAATTTTTTCACAATTATAGTAAATTTTTTCTTGTAAGTTACTAAAAAAGAGTCAAAAGCAATTTATTGTTAAAAATCTTTGGTACAAGACTATAAACTAAAAACTATTTACAAAATAATAGTAACTTATACCCATTATTTAGAAGTCTATGCTTATACACATATAATTGTGTGGTGTGTGTTTGTTGGGGATTTGTGTGTGTGTGTGTGTACATTATCTAGGATCATACGAAATTTTCGAAGGAGTGTAGTGTATTATTGTCATTAAGTATGCATTGTCTGTGATTTCAATGTTTTTTTTATTTTTTTAAATCCAAAATATCTTATGTAACAATTAAAAAGCGCTAAGAAGTGATTTTAATACAGATTATACAAAAATCCATTGATAATTTTTAATACGTAAATCTATAAAATAATTGTTTAGGAATTTCTTCTCCCATTTTAAAATAACAGGGCTAAATAATATATTGAATAGATGAAATATAGGTCTAATGATAGCATATTATGCTTAAGGAAATTGTTGAAAAATTCAAAAATTGTCTACACAATAAAACAAGTATAGATCTTTAGCGACATTGTTTAAAATTCATTAATAGCAATTCCGATTTATTGAGGTTTTAAATTGTCACTACTGACATTTGGAACTAGAAAAATTTTACGCTTTGGAAGAAATAATCTGCTATGTCTGCATAAATTAAATTTAACTCAATATTTAAATGATCAATTTAAAGAATTTCTGGTGGAATATTTTATCCAATTAGTCTAAAGTAACTTGTTTATTCGCTAAAAACAAATGAATTTAGATGCTTCTTTAGTGAGAGGATTACACTCACTGCATATGCATGCCACCAAAGAATAAGGAGAATTCAAAAATAAATGCTGTCATTATATAAAAAAAATGTAAGTTCAAAGGGAAATTATATTTATTAAACATAGCTCTAAATTTTTAGCAAATATGTCAAAGAAGGAGCAAAATAGTTTGTAGAATCTACTCACATCTATCTGTAAAAATGCTGTTTATACTTGGAGTGGAATGCATTTTCTGCAGCATTAGAAAACATTTCTCAATTTTTAAAATTTGCGAATTGACTTGCAATACTTTGTACAGAATAATTGTATTAGAAAGTCAATTTCATATAGATTTATTGAAATTAAAAAATATCCCCATGTTGTAGAACAATTATTTGAGTGAGTCTATAATATTTTTTTGAAATTTAAAATAAAAGGGAGAGCACTTATTTACAAATGCCAGATTTGAAAGAACAGTAAGGTGTAGTAAAATATTAGTACTACATAATTTTCCAAAATGTACACATTTGTCTGTATAGAATGGTAACTAGAGCGCAGAGAGTACAGATGCATTTAAGAGGATTCTTCCGTTTTTCTTTATCAACGTTGTCATTTTTATAAATTTTATAAATTTTCTCACATACAAGTGTTATATTGATTGCTAACCATATTGATGTTAGAATCGATAAAAATATATAATTCATTGTCGTTGGTAAATTACTATAGACAAAGTAATTTTTTGGTAATATCATGAATTGATCTTGAGAAATATCATCGAGATATTTAAGATTGAGTGCAAACTTATAAGTAAATAGCATATATGGTGAACATTAGAAATATTTCCTTTTTTCCTTTCAAGAAAAAACCTAAAATGACATTCCTACTTTTAATATCCTATCCCAAAAATGTCAAGATCATTGCTAAGTCGGAATACAACCGGCTTTCCTGTTTAATTAAAATCCAATAATGTCTCAATTCCATATTGATTCAATTTCAGTTTTCTTTAACTTAAAAATCTTGAAATATCTTAAAAATCCTTAGTGATTGTAATATTTTGATTACAATGTTTGTTACCTTGCTAGTTAGTCGTTTGTGCTAATTGATTTGTTTTATTTCATTGCCGGTGAGCAAGACAAACTATAATTTTAAAAGCAGAACAAACAGTATAATTAATTTGGATGATACAGTTTGAAACTAAATGCGTAGGAAAAGACTTTATTAAATTCAATTCAAACTTGTGTAATCAACACTTTCGGAACTGCACTACAGTAGCTTAAAATCTCTGTCATTATTAATAGATGGTTAATATTCTTTATTCTATTTTAAAGCATAGTTTTCTTTTCAACTTAAAACCTTTAATTATGCTTCAATCAAATTTTTTTCCTCTAATCTGTGTGTATAAATTCCTTTGAGAAAAAACTTAATAACGCATAAATAGTTAATTCCAGAATTTGGGAATATTGTGAAAATGCTATAGCAGTAAGTGTACGTCGATGATGTAAACTATCCCTTTACGAAATGCATCAACTCTACTCTTATAGACATGTTTAACATCGTAATATAACCGAATTCTTTAATTTCTTATATTAACATCGAATAAATTGGGTCAATTAAGAAAGTACTGCTAATCCAATCACTCATGCATTTTTTATTGACGAATGTCAATTGTCAACAGCTTTTAATCCAATATTTTGAGGTAGCTTGAAATATATTAATATTCATTATATATACACATTAAGTTGAAAACGGGTCAATGAAAATTATTCATGTCTGCAGTCCAGACTGCCTGAACCCCATTGCTTAATGACAAGAGCATAAATTTCATATATTTTTGAATAAATACTTTTGGTTAATTCCCTAATGTTTACATATATATCGTCATTGAATTTCTACATATGATAAATTCATTCAAAATTTGGCTATTGAAAATAACAAATGGTATTCGCCACTTCAAATTTGTTTCATTGAGATAAGGGTATATTTCATATAAATTGTTTATTATCCTACCAACAATATTGCAGCAATATACACGTAATCTTAAGATGAACATTGTTTTGTAAAGAACCCATGTAGCACCACCAGTCGAATGAGTGGGATGGGCGGCCACCGCCCCCATCAGTGGAACACTGGTGGACAAGTAGTGGCAGTAGGGGCAATGAAAACACTCATAGCCACCAATGGACCACTCACTGATGGTAAATTAGTGGCAGCAGTACATTGTTCAACAACAAACTAAAACAATTTTTCTTATTATGTTGTTCTTAGTGATTCCCAAATATAATATAATTCACAATTGAACACCTGGTTTAAGAAAAGGAGCGCTAATTACATTAATACTTTCTCGGCAGTTTGATTATTTATATTCCAATATTAAATGCAGCCCTAAAAACATACCTTACTTATTTCACATAATGTATTGAAGCAATGAAATTTTCGTGTTATATATAAATATTGAATATGTGACTGGTACGAAGTGAATGGTACTGGTGGACCACTAGTGACATCTGAGTTACTTTCAATTATTAATAATATATGAGCTAATGATTGCAACTAAAACTTTGGTCATTATTATGCTTCATAGATCTCATAAATACATGAAATTAATTATGAAGAGCTCTTTTTAAATTTTCTGTTTGCAAAAACTATAACATATATGTGCTAAATGAAATTTCAAAATAAATTGTTCATGATTATTCCGGACCTTGAAATTAATATCTATATGAGTAGTTAAAATTGGGCAAAAATTATTTTCAAATATTGGAAAAAAATAATGTTTAAAAATTGCAATTCCTTCTGAAATTTAAAATTAAATTTAAATTTAATATTTTTGTATGCTTGTTGTTATGCTTTATAATAATGAAGTTCTTTCTATTTTCTATCAATATGAATTTTAAGCTTGCTAGTATTTCCTTCAACTCTTTGTTGGTGTTAGTTTAAACAGCAATTACTAAACTATGTATCAAAATAAAAGTTTCCTTTTTCTACCTTTAGGACATTGCTGTTTATGCCTAACGCCATGTTTTGAAAGGCAAAATCTAACTGCAATTGGTGAATTGTATATTAACTCTAGTCTGTTAATCTAGAAAATTGTAAATGATTCAAAGAGCCAAAGTTTCATAACGCAAATATCAAACAATGTTTGTTTTTAACTATATATTTAGATCCATTGAGGTTTCCTTAATACTTGTATAGTTGATTAAATTTTCTTTATGAATTACACATTTATGAATATTATCTGCTAAATCTTTTTCACTAGGCAAAGTAGTAATAATCGATCAAAAAGTAGAATGGCTCATTTTATCGCACCTTTATTTGTGAGGAATTCCATTATTATTCTTTTGGCAATAGCATAATAGCATAGCCTGTTGAGGCAATAAAAATTGTGTCAACTCAAAAATTTCTATGTAATTTTTTCAATATCTAAGCAAAATATTCACTACTTATCAAATTAAACAAGAATTATTTATGGCCAGGAAATGTCCGCTAAAATATATATTCAGATACTTGCTGACTAATGATCTGGATGCAGTACCCACTACCCATGCTTGGTAAATTTAAGAGTATATTTTCATGCGAAATGTTTTAAAATAATTTCTAAAAAATGTGGCTATTTTATAGAAATTTATAAATAGATCATTTTGGAGGAATTTTTAAAATTTTTAGAAATGATCATGTCTAATTTTTCAATTATCATCAGATCTTCATTGTAAATTATAGGACTTAAGCGTATTATATATTAAATATTGGCGATAGAAATGTTTATATTAATTTTTCAGGCAGCAAGTTACGATCTTTACCTCAGAAGAGAGAGCTTTTTTCAACTGAACATGTCGTAGCGGTGCATGATTGTAATTTTGCAATTATGGCTCGACTGGCATAGTACAGTTGGCTATATTAACAAATCGCTTTCCTCGATCCTTCATTGGATATAATCCCGAAGTGCACATCGATTTTCTTTGAAGTCGAAATACCCAAATCGTTGTATGCTTGGATCTTAATTTCTGGGATTTTACTTTGTCAATAGTTCCAAAAGACCACTATAACACCGGGTAATCTCTGCCAATTCCATTTCTAGATCTTAGGACTGCTGTTTTGGCACGATTTATTAATTCCCCATAATCTGGAAACGTGACACTATACTTCGGATTTCTGGAAAGTAATGAGCATAGTATCCGATGACAGCTCTCCTCCATGTACCTCAACTTGTAATAATGGAATAGGTGGACTTCCAATTTCAGGAAATAAATGTCTGCACGAGGTGTTCTTCACCGTCACACCAGTTTATCAATATCCTAGTATTTGCACAGATCTTCTCAGCCCAATTATGGAGCAAATGCGCCTCTCATGTTACATAAAAAAGTTTCGAGTAAAAGTTTTTAGGACATTTACCAGTTGCTAGCACATATGCAGTAGCATCAAAGTAGCAAAAGAAAATTATTGCTTGATATCTTAATTTTTTTCAGAGCGTCAGCAATGATTTGGGAAGCAATTACATGATTTGGCAGGCAATCTAGCTTTACTCACGCTAGTTCAAATACAGACTCTGGAGCTGCAAGAATGTTAAAAAAATTGCAACCATTCATTTCAGATTCATTAGTTACCAGGAAGTCTTTTTATCATATGCTAATTTCTTAGAAATATGGAATCGGTAAGAAAAACAGCAACCAATTTCTAAGAACTGATTGTATACATTTGATTTTATTTCAGAAATTGCTAGTTTTGACTTTATGTTTGAAGACACAAATCCTGAGGAAATTGAGCCCACAGACAATCTGAAAGAAAAACAATTACTTAAGTGGCGTACGCAAGGGAGGGGGCATGGGGTCTCCCGTTAGGTTTTCAAAATTGATTTTGATTGGTTAAATCAATAAAAATTCAGCAAAATATAAAAAAAAATTTCAAAACTAAGGACCTGAATCGCATTTTTAGTTATATTTGATGAATATTTTCAAAATTTTTGTGACTCACTTGATCTTGACCGAGATGCCCCCATCAGAAAAGTCTGCATACGCTCCAGATCAGGAGAAATATACCTAGTTCAGTCGATTTTTTAAAGTGGCCATTTGTCAGTTCCTATGAATTTTCATACCAAAATTTTAAGTTTTTCCACTGGATAAATTGTAGAAAAAGTCTGATTGAAACATTGTCAACTATTTCCTTTTATGTTTTAATTAACATTCTGTGGTTTCCTTTTGCAGGAAATACAATTATTACCGTGCTATTACCTTCAGGAATATGACTTTTGTTATTTTTATTCCTTACACGTTAAAGTTTACTTGCTTAGGAAGTTCACTAATTTTCTTTTGTTGGCTCATTATTTGTAATTCCTCTGATTTGGAATACAAAATAAACTTTAAAACAAACCTTCTTTTATAATATTTAGCTCATTAATTACGATTTGGAATGTTTGCAAGCCCTACAAGGAATAGCTTACAAACAAACCCTGAAATAATTAACGATGTGTCTGATATTGACTATGTAACAAAGGGTCTTATAATCAATGATTTGAGATATAGTACATTGAAAGTGTTTATGTTTTTAGAATGCCTTACAAATGCCACATATCTACATTTACATGGAATTGGTATACATATTAAATATATCAGAGGAACTTATATGCACTCCAAAACCTATTGATATCCAGAGTATTTCGATATCAATTTCGCCTCAATAATTTATGGATTGTTCTATATTAAATTGAATAGAAAGAAAGTAACAATATCAGCATCTATGATAAGGTCTGATATTATACTGTCTGTAATTCTTTTAATGCAGAATGGTGAAAATCATATATAATTTTGTGTTTGTGGGCAATATTGTAATTCTGCTTGAAACTTGATTATACAAATCATGCATACGGAAATGCGCTAAAAAATATCTCTTAATCTTAGCATATTTTTGCTTTCTTATATTTTGTTTGAATATTATTGTAACATCGGTGTTGGTTGCTAGTATCGGCCAGTCTAGTGTTTTCAGGTTTTTGTGAATATGTTGATATTGACTTTGTATATAATACCAACTAGTTGTTTTAAATAGAGAACAGTTTACAGAGCAGTTTTACAGAGTTGAATAGCAAAATGGGAATGCGTAATCCCGGCGATCTTACATTAAGTTTAATATTTAAAAAAAAATAAAGTGATGCTAAAAAAATTATGAATTTTTAGCTATAGTGTGTTTAATACTGAACTTTTATTTCGCACTTATGAAACAATTTTATGTAGAAATTTGTTGCTGCATTTATTTTTCTGTTATGCATTTTTTTCAAACAAAGTGAACCAAACCGAAACCGAGAATTTTGACCAAAAACCGAATTGAACCCACCCAAAAAAGAAGAAAGGAAGAAATTCGCCATCAAGTATTCTTAACTGAAGGACGGGAATAGAGAGTTTGCTTATGGAGGGGCAGGACAGATTTAAAAAAGGCGAAATAGGATATGGATAAGACCAACCCAAGAGGGGCATGGCGTCGTGCCCCCTCCCCTGGCTGCATCACTGACTATGGAGTAAAAAGTGATCTTCTTGTGCTCATTTTGAAAAGAATTATTCCCAATAAGTTCTTCTGAATACCTATAAATGAAAACCGTCGACTAATTATATGATTTGTTGCTTTTTGGTTAATAATCCATGCACTTATGGTAGACTTGTCAACAACGTTACAAAGCATTGTAAATGGCCAATTCCTTGAAGTTCATGTAGAATAGTTTCATTGTAGACTCGAACAATCTCTGGCTTTATTTTAAGAGTCTGTTCAAATATACCGTCGTCTTACATACTAGAAACTAGAAGAACGAATTTATTTACCTTACATTGATAAGGCAAAACCAAAACTCCTGAATTTTTATTACAAAAGCCACTCCCATAAAGTGGTTGCTTCAACGCATTTCATCACTCCAAACGATTTGTTCTAGTTGGCAAACATAAGAAATAGATTTCAATTTAAATGATTTTACTAGACCTACTGATGAAAAATATCATCCCAGTAATATTAAGCCCGAAGAAAGATGACGTGTCAGTTCTATATTATTCTCATTGAGGCTAAGTTTTCAATTATTTTGTCATTTCTTCCAAAGTAAGGAATGCAATTGACATCATATTTGGCATGTTGAGGTTATATAGTACACGCAGGCAATATACTTGTGCAAAGTAATTTATTGTGATTGTTTTGAGACACTCTTCTTGCTGATTTCAAAATTTAACTATATCACTAAACAATTCTATGAATTCCAACCAGAAATCTAATGCAACGCACGGTTGATTTGAACAAAGCTCTTGACACCAGGAGATATACACAAAATATTTTGGTGGTTCTGTTCACCTTCAAAAACTCCGTACACAATTTTCCATTATAATCCATTCTTTACTCTTAGAGAACAAGAATCACTCATTGTATTGCTGATAGATCTGTGATATCAGAACTGGTTTCTATATTTTTAAAGTAAGTTTCTATAACAAAGAGTAGAGGAACTAAATACTGGTCATGTATATTGCCATTGCAACCAATAGATAGAAAACAACACAAACCTAATATGCAATTAGTCGGGGTTACTCTACCAGTCAACAGACTGAAGAGTGCGTGTCAACAGATCTAGTCCATGACTCTTCCCCTGGAAGTGTGCCCGCTAAGGCCGGATTTAATCATGCTTTACCTCTGGCGACCCCTGGCACGCAGAGTGCTGATCTGTGTTGAGTCTGATCAGCAGGAGTGAAGCCGAAGGCTGAGCTTCATGAGAGGGTTGCGCCTCTCCAGCTTTCGTCAACCAAGGCTACTAACTGGGTGACTCGTGAGCATTTACTGTCATAACTAACCTATGATGAAGCACAGCTCCTTCATAGGTATGGCACAGCAAATGCTGGCCAAGGCCTATCTAGAGGCCAGAGATAGAGGAATTCTCTATATAACTGCCCTCATAGACGCACTCTATGACTCTGGGCACCAAGGCAGCAATTAATGCTAGGCAGTTTATCCTGCGCCGCCGTCTGTTCCACATACTACCAGACAGTCTCACATCATCATCACCGCCCCCACATGCGCATAGCACACATGGCAGCACCTTCGTTTACCCTGTTGTTTAACGTCCACTCTTGGTTCGGGACTCCGCAAAGCGACGCGCCCGTCAAGTATTAGCTCAGCACCACCCTTTGGCTTTCGCCTTGGGAGGTAGCTTCTCCAGGAACCACCGCGAGGAGGTTACTCTCTAGGACGGTTCAGGCACTGCCATTTTCGGTTCCCATATGCAATAAACGTTTTTAGGCACTTACTGCTATCCAAAGAGCTTGAATCACCATTGGCACCAATTAAATCTACTAAGTTGATATTCTGACCTGATACATTTGAAAATATGTCCAGATGCCAAGCCGTAAATGCATGTAGTGCTGCAGCACAAATTTGCCTATCCATTACAATAATTGAAAGTTATTTTTATTGTTATATAAATGATATTACATAATGTGTAAAGCATTAGACAATTGGGCAAGCAAAGGTAATTGAACGATTTTCTAAAATATTTTGTGCAAAAATTTACACACTTGGTTATTCTAATGCTAATTATAATATCACTTAATTGCGCATTAGCAATTGCACTCTTGGGTGATCAATTACCCAAAGTCAAATATGGGTAAGTCATATTCATGGTGAATTAAAATTTAGGTTGCGAATAATCTTCACATCAATGAGTGATATTGACACAGAAAACAAACCATCTTATACTAAAACATTCGTACTTTGAGAACTTTGCTAATTATTAGCTTTACTATCACTATTCTAGCAATAAAACGTTACTTTATTGACACTAGAAATGTGAATTAATGACAGTTTTCTAAAACATATAGTGCGTGATGCTAAAATTTACGTGTGAAGAACATACTTTGTTTTTATGTTAAACATTTCAGTCACATAATTTCAATCAATTAAGATTTCTAATCGATTAGTAAATAATTCTGCAGTATCTGTGAAAAGCATTTCAATTTTAAGTAATGTTAAATTTTCCCTTTGTGAAATTTAGCAGATCTTAAAATTAAATTGAGTAATTTTTAGAAATTTTGAACATAAATTATAAATTTGAAATTTTATCGACTTTTCTAAGTTTTACATGATTTTCATTAAACCTTGTGTTTTTATTTTTTGACCGGATTTTCAAACAGAGGAAGTATAATTATCAACACAGCAACTAATATTTCTGATTATAGATATTTTGCAATGATCTACAGCAGGGTGGTAAACGGGTCGGCCTAACCCGACCCGCAGGTTGGGACAAAGAAAATTTGTGTCGGGTCAGGTCATGGGTCAATTTTGAAAATTGGAAGGAATGTATTCTTGGAAGGAAATATTAGTGGAAAACTAGTCATTCATTTCCAATTAGTATACGATCTACTATGCTGCATAAACTATTTAGCAAATATAATTATAACAAATATGGCTCTATTTTGAATTTAAATATTTTGCTGTGGTATAAATTTAGCTAAGTGGATCGATGCTTCTTTTGAATATCGATTAAGCAATGCCCCCTTAAACTGCAAATTCAAAGAAAATACCTACGTAACACATCTGCCCAAAATGGATAGTACGTGTATTTAGGAAAATTTAGGACGTGCTCACCTCTCCTATTGAAAATTTCTGGATCCATCCCTGTGAAAAAATATTTTCTTTTGTTAACAACAGAGTGAAAGTGGAATATAAACAATAGCAACTAATTTGAATTTACGTAAATTTTAACAACTTTGACAACGTACGAGTATTTCGAGTAAATTATCACTATAAATACTTATTTGAAATATTGGGATGAGCAATTGTCTAAGATTAAAATCTAACTGAATTGACATATATTACAATTCGGAAAGCAAAATTTAAGATGGCCATCAAAAGTTGCGCATCAAACTTATTTGTTTCTGTCATTCCGTGTATAATTGATTTAAGACAACTTTTTTTGTAATTAGAATTCTTCAAAGTCTCAACTTCATTTATATTCAAAAATTGGTGAAATATGTTAAAAGGGGTAGGTGTTATTATTGAAACGTAAATTTTCCATCATTCACTATGGTATGGTATGCTACCGTTACTTTAACAACTTTATGTAACATGCCAAAATTTTAATGCATACGAAATGGGAAATTGTCCTACAGTAGTGAAGTCCCATAATACATTCAGCTCTGGAAACGTGTCAAACCCGTCCCGAATTATACGTTAACCTGACTCCACCAAACTCGAACATTTGGGCACATAGAGAGAATTGTACTTTTCAAAATAATTTGACATTCCTAAGATAACTTTAAAAACTAGAACTAACAAATGAATTCAATAAAATATTAGAAAGCGAATTTCTTCGGAATGGGTCTGATCATTAATGAAAACACTCCAAGAAGATCCCGATCTCCTACCGTGACAAAATTTTAAGGGAGCAGGCTAAGATCTATGAGAATTTCTGTAGTGCAAGTTAATGTTTAGATTAATCCTAACAGAGATTCATTTTTGAAATCAACAGCGTGCCACCAAAGCGAACAAAAATATAAAAGTGTTTTGCACATGACTAGTACATGGTAGCCAGCAGTGGGAAAATTTAATGTCACCATTATTGAGTGACCCGCATCACCCATTATAAAGAATAAGCTTTTCACATGTGAATTTGCGGCTATTTGTTCTGAAATACTGCTAATGCTAATCCAATTGCAAATTTATAGCATTTACAATAATGTGCTAATATTGCGTTTATGAGCAGAGCACACAAATTACTTGCATGAACACAAACGTTTGTCCGGGTAAATGACATTGCTAATTTTATATTAATACTGTCTAAATTTATTTTTTAATATTCTTGTTGATAAACATACACGAACTTTACGGTTATTGTTGCCTTATGCTTGGAAAAAGCTCCGGGTTAAATAGGATCACACTGTCACAATTTCAACCCATTGCACGAATAATGCAGTCTTTGAGAAATTTTACCTTTAGAGTTACATGGACACATTTTCTGAAAATGATTTTCACATTGTTACATTTTGCTGCCAATTTTCAAATATGGTAAAAAATTAATGATCAATGTGTGAGTACTTAAAACTTCTTATTTACTAATCCATTTATCCTTTCTATTTTATTATTTGAGAATTTTAACATAAAGCACAGTTTCATACGATAAGTTTTTCCCTACAGCTTTTTCGTGTTTACTTAATGATGAGCGCCGCTTGCAAACGTTGTTTTTGAACGGGTAGTTACGAGCCACGCTATTGCTTTACTTTAAGTTCAAATAGCTTTCTTCCTATCAGACTTCTTATTAAATTATAAAATCCAATAAGGGATTCTATATTTGCTTTTACACGACAAGTTTTACCTTACATAAGGGAAAGTCATGAACAAAAACCTATCGTTCAAGCTGGACTAAATTCTTTACTAGCCATGCAAAATAAACAAATTTTGAACAAAATTACTTTAAAGATAACATAACTGATGACAATGTTGAAGCTTGATTAAAATATATAAACCTTCTTGTTGAATTTTTAAAACTCTCATAGTGTAAAAGCCCACTGTTTTGCACATTTAAATATGTTTAAAAATTTTTTTATTTGCGTTAATGCAATATAAAACTATCATGAATATGTGTTCAATGGATGCATGGAGACAGATTCAAAGTCAGAATTGAAATATTAGAACTTCAATTGAATTTCAATATGGAATTTCAAACTTATTATCCACCTGATTGCAGGTTCATTAATTGGATCGTTCTATGTTCTAAGGAAATCGGCATATCAAATTCGCTTGGCAAAATCCATTGAGTTAAATTAGTAATATAATTGTAATTGATGCTGAATAATTAAAGCTAAGTTAAGTAACAATTGAATCAAACACATGCAATAATTCAATATTTGCTGTCAAATTATTTAAGTTATATTTAAATATTTGACTGATACAATTTTGAAATTACCTTTCTTACTTAGAAACTTTCGAACTTTTCCATGACCTCGAATAACTGGATTTGGAAATGTTTAAAGAAATTCTTGAACTGTTTCTAGAAATCATAATTATGAGAGACTACATAAAATCTATTTTTAATTATATTATTGATTCCAAGAGAGATTTTTCGTATAGCATATTTATTATCATCTGTAATCCAGCTTGATTTAATTTATGGGTGTATTTGATGAAGGATTAGTGAATGCAGTAAAGAAATCTGATTAGAAAAGAAATGAATTTTTAAAATGGCTATTATACATATATAAATGAATTTTTTTAAGTTTTTTATCACTGAATGCTAATAAAAGGAAATAAGCATGAATAGCAGCACAACATTTATCAATTCAAAAAATACCTGTTGTTTCTCAGAAAAGTGCAAAAGGCATTCATTTAATAAGGTAGGGATTAATTAAATTGTATATTAATTTAATTAACACTTTACGGCTTCGGTGCAGATTAGTAGGCCGTTCTACTATACCTTAACTCTAATTGAACATGGTTTGCCAAATACATAATCGCCTTGTTCAATCAGATTTTCTCTATATTCAATTGAAATCATTTCGAAACAGATCCTCACACTCACACAAGCTTAATAATTAACTTTTTTATATTTAATTAATGGTTTGTTAGAACTTTGTGCTATTTATGGTATTATTTTAGATAAAAAACACCCCTTTGTTAAAAGTTCAAAAAATATCCTGGGCTTTTTTAATGAAAGTAAGGAAAGAAATTTTGAATTAATACAAGTGCATCATCTGATTTTGTATGGCTTAAGTAATTAATGGCTTTTACAAACTTTGAAATTTGCGTCATTCGAATAACATTTATAGTTCAATTGTGTGATATGAACTTCTATAGCACAATAGAAGTTCAACAAAGTGCTTTGTTGTCAATATCTTCTTATCAGAACCGTTTACAAAATCGTTTTAGTATTTACAATAGAAATCCAAAATTTTTACAATTTATAAATGAAAGGTTCACTGACTGCATATTTGGATACTTGAGAAAATTCTGAAACAGAATTAAATAGGTATAATTCGCAATTATTGTTCATAACATTTTCTTTTCACTAATTCACTTATTCTCCATGCTCTTATATGTAGTGGATTCAACATAAGCTTCAAGACATCAACCCACTCGCTTCTATTAATACTTAAATTTCTAAACATCTGTCAATCTACAGTTTCTGAGCATTTGGAAATTTGATTTATATTTTAAAAAAACTTTAAAAAAATTTAAAATAATATATATAACTTCAAAGGATTATGCTTTTCAAGAAATGTGAGCAGTTCAATTAGTTGTTCATTATTCAGCATTTAAAAATTAAGTCAGAAGGATAGCCTCTTTGTAATTGAGCAGACAATTCTTCCAAAAACTTTTATCTATAGCAATAATAACTTCTTTGTAAACATCTTAGTGAAGTCTTAATTTTCCATGTCTTGAAAAATCAGTTATATACATCAAGAGAAAGAAATAGAATAGATTGCCATTACTGCATGCCAGAATACCAAAACATATTTATCATTAAGATAAAATGCATAAAATTTTTAATTAGAATATATATATGCGAAATTTCATTTTTCAGAATTCTATTACTAACATCAAAGTATTATATTTTCTCTTGATAATTATGGAGGGATTACACATAAAACAAATATCAAAATCTGATTAATATTTTCAAAGAAATACAAATTAAGAAGTTTTATGACTTAATGGCTTATACTTTCAGTGTCACAGTTGTTTTTTTACTAAAAAGCTTCCTTACACATAGTTCGGAGCAAGGAGTACCTTTTTGAAAATTCCATTTTCATTGATTTCAAAATTGCCACATCATGCAGAATGTATGCACAAAATTTAATAAACCTGCAAAAATAGTTTAACTTTGATTTCTAAGTATTCACTAAGAAATGTTACTCTAATCCATATAATTTTGAAAAGGAGACTAACAAACATTTTCTAAAAATAGGCTTGTTTTATGTGTGGTATTGTTTTTCAACCGGGCATAGTCTTGCAATTTCTGCAGAAACATATTATTGTTATAATAATAATAATATGAATTATTATTATTAGTGTGTAAAAAAGTATGTAAAATGAGCAAGAAAATATATTTAAAAAAAATTAGGAATGAATTCTAATGAATTCCATCATTTCCAAACTTTAACGCCAATATTCAATATATTTCAAAAAATACCCAAATTTTGACATTTGATGACCTCATCAAAAATTATGATCGATTGGAAATTGATAAGTGCTGGTATGAAAAGTAATTGTGCAAATCATCGCTTTAATATAATATTCCACTGCTGAGCTAGATCTAAAGGAAGTTGTGTCTTTCCAGCATAGTTTTTATCGGACTGAGATTTTCAATTTGAACTCAAACCCGTTTTTTGGATTTTGGTTGGAAAGTTATATGACCGAGAATTTTAGAATACAAATAATTCAGTTGTCTTTAAAGACATTTAGAAAATCTTGTGATAGAAGTGAAAAATTTGAAATGTATTTGTATTACTAACTGCAAATATAACAATTCAATGGCATGAAGTATTTCAAATGAAGAATGTGATCGCATGTCTTGAAGATGAACAACGTTCCAATTGATTGAGCTGAGAAAATTGACGTCGCAATATTATTGATAGCTCAGAGAATATCGCAATATTAGTTTTTTAATTTTTTTTCCTATAATTGAACTGTTAAAATCTCAATTGAAGCTTTATATATATGTATATATGTATATATATATATATATATTCATATATATTAATCATAGAAATCATGGAGTCATGAATTTAAATTGCAAATGAAAAACAGTTTGATTAATAATATGATTATTCTAAATAACGTTCATATTAAAGAAATATGATTTCCAAGTATATGAATTTCACTTAAATATTTAGGAAAAATTATTATCTTCAACCTGATTTCAATTTGAATTGGCATTAAACCCAGGTTGAATAATGTTAAGATGTTTTAATTCGCAACTGAATATTCAAGAATAACAGAAAAATTTGTTGTAAGCGCTCAGCTCTTGGTAAAATAATCAATGAAATTCCTTTAAAATTGTACAGTTTTCTACGCAATTTTTTAATGTTTGCGTAATCATTCCAACAATGTAATAAAGGATTTCTCCTGCTTAATTGGCTTAATTTGGCAGAAGTAAACACTTAAAGTGATTAGTTTCTTCTTTTTATGGAAGTTAACAAAGAACTCCGAACTATTTAATTAAAAATACTTAAGTAGAAATTAATCATTTTATTTATACATGTCTTCTGAAACTCATAATCAAGTAATAATGTATTCATAAATATTATTTGGTGAAAATATATATTGGACTTTTAACTATCACTAAAAATCATTTTCAATTAAAAGTACGCGTATATACAGTGGCGGCCATAAATTAATGTAATGCTCTTTCTAGAAGCGGATTTTTTAGAATGTTACAATATTTTTGCTAGATTAGATATATCACATGCCTAAAAATTTTTCATGTTAACATATTCTAGGATGTTTTTATTTTCAACAGGTGTACACTTCTGGACAAAAAGGTTCGCAAACAAGGTTTTCTTCCACATTTTCTCTGCCAAATTTATTTGCTTAACTTTTTTATTGATTACAGCAAATCAGAATTGTTTTCGATAGGCTATTTAATTAAATCATGCATGTACCAACTATCCCCGAACTATATACATGCTCATTATTTCAAAGCATCTTGCTGCTGCGTCACTTGGACAGATTTTGAAAGAAGTCGGAACGAGCAGAGCCAATTATTCATGATTTTGCCAATCATTTTAAAGCAGCTGACAATAATCAGTCTAAGAAAGTCTAGGACGTTCGTCAAATGTTGACCAACACCCGAAACACACTTTAAATAGCAGGTGCAAAGCCAACTCCATGCCTACAATCACAGAGCTTCAGTAGAATTTGACCAAAGACAGCGAATTTACCAATCAAACTATCAGAAAGATCCTCAATAATGCTTATCTCGTAGTCAGAGTTGCAGCTCAATGCCCCAAACTGTCGGTGAAGCAACGAAGTTTCAAATTAAAATGGTGTCACTATTTTCTTAAAATGGCAAAATCGTTTATACTGAGTCCACCACTAAACTATAAGGGTGTAGAACAACTCATTTACGGCGGCCACGTAAAGTTTCAAGAGGACATCCCATAGAAACTCTGAAAACTGTGAAGTTTGCAGGCGGTAGTGTCATGGAATGAGAGTATATCAAATATTCTGGAAAATGAAAACTATTATTCTCTGATGGAAACATGGATTGATTTAAGAAGTTTAGAAAAATTTGAAAAAGTTGATTGTTTATTATTTTCCAATATTCAGAAATATTGTTTTGATGGCTACGTTTTAGTGTCTACCTTGAAGTCTGTGGTTCAAATTACGATATATCAGTGAATGATGTGCTCAATGCGGAAAAAAGTATTCTCTACATAATCTAATTGGTGTAAATTATCCTTTTGAGAAGTCTACTAACGTTAGACAGTTAGAATTTGAACACCATCCTTGCCTCTCAAATTTGCCTGCAGAAATTGTTGAACACAAAGAATTGTTTGACGGGATAAATAAAGGCCGACTAACTGATCCAAAAGTTGACACTTTACACCTTGTTTGCTGGATATTTTGTGTAATGCAAAACTTAAACAATACACAACAGTAAAAAATATCCGAGGTTGTTTGTTACCTCCGCCAAGGAGGTTATGTTTTTGGTAGCGTTGGTTTGTTTGTTTGTCTGTTAGCAACTTTACGGAAAAAGTAATAAATGAATTGACCTCAAATTTTCACCAGAGGTGCGTGTCCCCCCAAGGATGAATCCATTAAATTTTGGTGCTGATCTGGGGACACAAGCTGCGTGGCGGAGGTCTGCGCTCTCCGAGTGTTTTTCTAGTTTGATCAATTGAACCAAAACATGTACATGTAAGTTTCTGTGGTAGACATTTCACAGTATTACCATTAATGTCTGTGATGTTTTGAGCAAACGTGATATTAGAAACAAACCATTATTCAGAAACTCAACAGAGAATTCGTTATTGCTAGTGATTTAAGCCCTATAATATTCTGATTAGATTGATGTCCCCGAGCTGTATCCACTCGAGCTTATGGTGTGATAGCAAAAGAATAACCTGGATTGTAAAGGAGACAAAGAACTTTGAGAACTCTGATGTGGAGTTTCTATGATGATTGATCATTTAAAGAAAATGCTAAGCATCACGGTAATGTCATTCACCCTCCATTGTTGCTCGGCCGGATGATACTTGGGTCATCTCTCTAGTGCCTTCCCATTAACTACATCTACTGACGGGCCCCGTTAATACTATATACATTAACTTTACAGGAATAATGGCCTCAGGCAGAAGAGTGACTGATCTGTTCCGGTGTTCAAATCAAATCGGTGGATGGAGACATCTCTAATGAAAAAGCTAGCAGGAAATTGTTGGCGAATACCACGTCTTGGAAGAAATGATTTCAGAAAATCTAACTTTTGTCGTGGAAGAGTTCAGAAATTTAATGATATGCCATGGATTCTCAGAAACAAGATTATAAACAGAAGATTGATTTATTCAAAATATCGTATCCAAAGCTAAAGATCTCTTTGACGCCTAAAATCAATGCCATGATATTTCACATATTTGAATTTTACCGTATGAAAGGAAAATTACTGAGGCCGTGGAGGAAACAGACATCTGAATCACCCATCACGACTTATTGCAAGTATGGAACAATTACAAAATTCAGAACACTAACAACAGCAATTATAGCAAGCTGTTATTATCCGATGTATGCAGGAATAATAGCTAGCATTCGTGAATTTGAATAATGATATTTTGTTAATCTATTTCGTTTATATGGGTAATGGGTTTTGAAAAGCTATGATTACTAGTAAATATTTAACATGTACTGTATGCTGTTTATGTGGATGTATAATTTAGTTTACTAGATAAAATTTATAATTGGATATTTTCAAATAGACAGCTTCTTCAAGATGAAATTGCGACTTTTATATTTATATTAGCTTAAGAAAAAATGTTAAAATATGTAGGGCGGTATGGGGCATGTAGGGTAGCAAAAAATGCTTAAACGCGTCACAAAAAATAGTAAGTCTATATAAACCTTGGAAATTATTCATTGCTACATGAAAATAGTGCAGGGAAAACATCATCACGTTTATACCTACGATTACTTGAAAAAACATATGAAAATATTATATTTTCTTAAATTATGAAATAGCTTTAAAGGCTATTTAAAAAAATTTCAGTATTAAATAATTTTCTTTTTTGTCATTCCATAAGCATCAAGGAACATGAAAACACAAGTTTGGCTCGTGATATATTTTTCAGAATCTAAAAGTCAATTCTGGAACACTGTGAGTGAGTATACATTCACCTTTGACAACATAGGGATTGTGGTATCTTAAGTCTTAAAATGATTAAATTGTTTGGAATATTCGGGTTTTTGCAGAACTGAACATTTAAAGGGACTTCTACTCAAATATAGATGAGGGAGGTAAGCAAGGACACCAGACAGGGTTTCTGGGACTAGTGTGGCATGAAAATAAGAAATAGTTATTGCAGGTGTTCACTTCACCATAAGTGTTAATATTTCATAAAGGTTCTAAAATGATTTCTTAAGTAGCGTTCAGACCTACAACTTTGTTCACAACTTTTACTTTAGATTCAAATTAAATTTTCAAAACTAATATATTTTCATTCGAAATTTAGTGCCGGTTAAAATGATTTCGTTTAATTAACAAAAAGTCAATAACAATGTACACCTCTAATGGTTGATATCGTGGAGTTTATTTCGTACTCCAAGATTTTAAGCCTGCAGTCTGTGTACACATGTGGTTGTTTTCACCTTCTGCTAATATTAATGAGAAAATATTTGTTTTCAGGGATTTCAGGATTAAATTTAATTTGTCTTCCATATTGTCAAAGCAATCATTGTTTTTTATCGACATACATCAACATAATACAATTCTAAAAGTGAATTACTCTAAAATTTATTCAGAAGTGATTAATAAAAGTACAACACTTGCTGAAAGATTTAGTACAATTAGGAGTGTAACTGGTAAGCTAAATGATTTAAAAAAGCAATGTTGATTAGGGACGAAATGTTTGTTTACTAAAAGATAATAAACAGACACAACTTTAAAAGCAATTAGTAAACACTAAAGGCCCCAAATTTTAATTCTGATCTAGGATTCGGCATTTCAATAGAATGTTAGTGAGTGACTTCCGATTTTCTTTTAAATATAATTTGACGTTACTTGTGCAGACGCAAAGGTATCTGCGAGATATTATTTCACCCATTGACAGTCTTGATGCAAAGTGTATCAATTGCCTTTCTTTATCAATCATGTTTAATGAAAAAAGCAAATAAATTATCGAAAAGTGAATGAAGCACAAAATGAGTCGCGCAAACTAGTTTTAATTAAATGAATGCCTGCAACCCTCCGGAAGTAATAAACTTACAGTATAAGCTGCTTGTTTTATTATCTGTAGTTTATGATAAATACTCAGAATTTGTCTTGAAATGTTCACAACAAAGTTTTTTTTGCGTTCACACTTAAAACTTTTGCTGACGTCTCGTTAAATTTGAAAAAGTTGTGAACAAATTTGTATGTCTGAACGCTATTTAAGGATGCTAGTTTGGTTAGAAAAATCTAATGAAATACAACAAACTCGAATATCCGAAATTGTCGGCTATCATTTTTAAAGATCGTAATAACAACTAACTAACATTTTAAATGTATTTAATAATATTATAGGGCAGTTAGCACCTGTGAGATCAATTTATATAATTAAATTTTACGTTATGTTCAATAGCTAAAATTTATCCAATCAGGAAAGTGGTACAAATTTCTACAATACTAAATTGAAATTTCTCTACATACTAAAGTCTAGACTTTATTAACAATGTCTGATTCGCATCTTAAACCTTAAACCGTGCATTTCATGTTTGCTAATGTTTTCGTAGAATTTAAAAAAACCAACTATTACTTAAGTACGGCTTGCCTAAGGGCAATAATTTTACAGCTCATGAAAGCAATAAAATATTCAATGAAGAGTGTGAACAAATTTGTCTGTCACCAAAATGCTGTCTAACGTGTTCTTGCCTTATTAATGTAAAAATTAATAATTCATGATTGTCATTTTATTGAAGAGAATTATTAATTTAGATTTATGTATATATATATATATATATATATATATATATNGCATTTGACAATGCCAAATAGAATGAATGACATTTCTAATGACTGCAAACCTTCTTTTTACACTGCTTTGTTATTGGCCACGACTCAACATATCCATAAAACAACAATCACTCTAAGTTTCTGAGATGCCTACTTTATTTGTATGATTTACTAATTATAATATAGACTCAAATTCAAATTCATTTTTGTAGATTTTATTAGCGGTGTTACTATGCATGTCAATTGTTGAAATTTTATGAAGTATCGTAGTGATATCACACGGTCATTCCACACATTTAAAAATTTTTGTGTCTTCAATTGACATTAGTAGCAATTTCGGGCGACCAATGTGACAAATTTGCTTGGGAAATGCTTGTCAATTTCTTAACTACTCACCATGCACGAAAATAAATGTCTTCAGACTGCAATAAGTTAACATTCATGTTATATGAATTTGTTATATCAAATTATTTGTTTAATTACAGTGCATTGCATATTTCAAAAAATATTATCAACCCACTCATTTTCGCCTACTCACTTTGCAAATATATCGACCTGGAATATAGTTTGTTCTTGTCATCAATTGCTTTTTTGTTAACAAATCAAGTGCAGATATGTTAAACATCAAACGCTATTTCCCCGCAACTTAAAATTTATTTTTAAACCTTTGTACAATACCAAGAAGCATAAAAATACTTATTAAGGTTTAAAGTAAATTGTTTTCTATAATTCCACTTAGTTGCAAATTGTTTTTTCTTAGTTACAAATTTTATTCTTTGAATATTCAAATATGTTGCTTTTTTGGTGATAATTCTAATTTCATTTTTTCTTAAATTTTTTAAAATTAGTTTCATCTTTAATTTCAGGTGAAAATTTGTTTCATAGATCCATGCAGTAATGGTTAAAACAGGTCTTCATGACTCTTTTTCTATATTTAAATTTTCCATAGCACTTAGTTCTAATATGGAGTTTTGATAAAAGTTCTTCTTTTGATTTAATTTTGAAAAATATTTGTAGTGATTTTAGTTTTAATGAAAAAAAGATTGTAAGTTCTTATTTTGAATGCTTTCTTCGCATATGATAGCTAAATTCCAATGCAACATTCTTTCTAACTTATATTTTGATCATTTAGGTAAGTTTGTCAACAGACATGATAAATATAATTACTGAGGTAGAATATATAATTTCAATATAATTATTTTGAATTTAATTGGTATGAAATTTTGTAACTTACAGAGTGCTTTGATCCCTTGAGCCATTTTTTTCATTATTTTATTAATATGTTCTTTAAATATTAAGTTTATTTTTATTTTTCTCTTCAATGGTTTTATTGTTTACTTGGTTTACTTGTAGGTTTACTTTCTCATCATTTCGTTTTTAGGCCCGAGACTGGCTGATGACGTCATTTTTCAGGTGAATAAATTTTTAATAATTAAGAAAAACAACTAAGTGCATATATATCTTATACTGCTGGAAAGGTTGTCACCCGGGAGTAAGGTGAAGCTAAAACTAACTTTCGACTGCTTTTGAGAATTTTTCGTGTACTTATGCAAAATTATGACGATTTCTTTCTATGTGCTAAATTCTGAAAGAATGAATTTTATTTCAAGCACCCACGCATCATATGTAGTTGGAAAGAGGCACTAACAATGTAACCAACTTTAGCAAAATCTTCTACGAGTGCATTAAGAAAGTAAAGTTGCCTTGCTGTATAACAGCTTCAACAAAATAAAATTCATTACATTCATGTTCCAATTGCTTTATGGTGCACATATGTTTTCAGATCTTAAAGAGAATTCATCATATTTTAATGCGCGCATATATTAGCTGAATGCCATAACTGATTATAACTCAAATGCCATTATAATTACTTCACTTACTCCACAATTTAATGGGGGAGCAAACCGAGAATAAAACGGAAATGAGGTAATATGTAAATAATAGAAATACTTCAACCTCTTCAAAGCAGTTTTAATAAATAGTTTTCATAGTACACTAATATTTATGGAATAACTGTTTTATTTAGGGCAGGGAAAAGTCCCAGGAACTTTAGGTAAATAGTCACCCTACAAAAAAGGATTAATTTTAAGATATTTTAATGCCTAGTTATATGCAAAATTATGTTAATAATACATTTAAATTTTTATATTAAAATATCATTAATAACATTTTGGTATATATATCTAATAAACAAGCATGAATACCATTGCAAAACTAATCTATTCTTCTATTGTAAACAGGGGTAACATAAATTTTAGTTGAACAAAATTGAAAGATATACATGTATGTGACAATTATTTATTGGCAATAATTATTTTACAGATACAAAGTTCAACTTGTGCATTATACAGTATTAATTTGACCCATACCCAATTCAAAATTATGTTAATAGACCCAGACCCAACTACACAAAAATTTACCCAATTTGACCCAGACCCAGACCCAGTTTGACCCACTTACACCTTTGGTTATGTGACCCTAATTTGTATATAATATATATATTTTCTTTTCTTGGAAATCTAATGTTGAATGATCATTTCAATTTAACCTTTCCTAAAGAATCGCAAGTCTCGGACAGAAAGAAGGCGTAGGTGTATTGTTAACAGTCAAACCAGTGTCAATTTAAATAAACTGAATTATCAGTTAGAAACTGTAGATTGACAGATGCTTAGAAATTTAAGTATTAATATAAGCGAGTGGGTTGATGTCTTGAAGCTTATGTTGAATCCACTACATATAACAGCATGGAGAATAAGTGAATTAGTGAAAAGAAAATGTTATGAACAATATATTAAATCGTACTATTGGACCAATAGTTGCGAGATGTCTTGATTGAAGTAGTGTAAATATTTTTTTGATATTTCCAAAGCGTTGGAACTACAATCGTAAAAGGACTGTTCCTAGATTATTCAAGCGCTTTTGGTGATATATTACAAAATGTATTCTTAAGTCGAATATAATCTCTTAGCATCAGTGATTGGATCAAGGAATTTATTGTTGAGTCCAAAATACTTAAATTAGTAGTCCGTATTTTTGAAGAAAACAATGTATTCCATAAATTGCTACAATTTACATTGCGGTGTTTACATTAACTTAGGAAATCTAGTTATGGTACTAGGATCTTACACAAGCTTACAAATATAAATCGATCAAAGACTAGAAAAGAATACCGAACTTCTAGTTAGAAAATATTGAGATTTTCAAAAGAAAATGCTAATGGTTCGAATTCTGAAGAAAAGATTTCCATTACAATCAAATTAAAGATAATCAATTTTCCAATTTCTGACATTAATTGTTTATTAATAATTTTGTGAAAATATTGAAGCTGTGAAATATCTGACAATAAATCGATATGAATAACTATGTTAGCTCACTGGTAAGGAAGTCAGCCAACTTCAATTGTTAATTTATGGTTCTTCGTTTAGTGCATGGATAAATGTAGCAAAAGCATGATAAAATTGACATATATCATTTCCACTGTATACATGTACCTAAACTTATCAAAGCGCTTAACAAAATTTAATAAATTGTATGATATTTACAACTAAATTCGATAAAATAATAATACTATAAATCATTGGTTTTAAAAATATGTTTGAATGCAAACCGATTAGTCATACTGCTAAATCCAACCTCAGTTTTGTGACAGTCTTTGACAAAAATAGCTCATCAGATATTCTCTGAAATTCTCTGACAACTTTAAAGACTTTCGTCCAATGCTCCGAAATTATTTTATCGTATTTATAAAAAGTTCAATTCGGCAGTAGAGATCGAGACCAAAATATTTTTGTTCTAGTTGAGAAAATAACTAGGAAAGTCATCGAGGATGTAACTCATTCTTTACTTCAGAGATTTTATGTGTTTTGATGTACCAAAACACGTTAGGGATATATTTTATCGGCATGGAAATTTGAAAGCTACGAAAAGTCTAATATTTCACAACAAATTTGTAATAATATATTTTTGGTTTTTTGCCCTCCAAAAATAATGCTAATATTTATTAATTTGCTATGTAACATTTTTTAAATAATAATATTTTGTTTGACATCTAAAATGTGCCCAGTTTCCTTTATATACGTTTGCGACATTTATATCAATATACACTAGAATTNTTCCAGCGGTGCTCTCTGTGTTGGGAATCGTTGACTGTTATGTAACAAACATGTCATGCATTTGATTACTTTTTTTTTACTGCTGTTGTTATAAATCGCCCATTGAACATTTTCTCTGTTT
>CABFPE010000566.1:267262-307745 GCA_900660155.1 Hofstenia miamia | reverse complement strand
TATATGAAACTATAAAATTAAATTCTTGAGGTAATTTCTGTTTAACCTCATTTGCCACAGAATATTTTGCACTCACAAGAGGGTTGATTCAGTGCCCTTAAAAAATTTTCTACTAAATGTTTTTACATGAAACTTTTTAAGTTACTAAAGCAATCGTTCTTCTACAATATGAGGCCACTAGGTAGCAAAATTTTATGTTGTTTTCTGACAATATTTGTTTTTTGGAAAGGAAGGCCTCTAACGAGTTCATACATTTATATATAATATATATATATATATATATATATGGATGTTGAATGATAAAAATAATTAAATTTAGATGACCTCCTAAGTGGTCATAATATCTTGTTCTAAGATTTATATTATTGTCTTGTCATTACCACAAAATATTTTGTATTTAAAAATTAGAAAATGGGGCAAATCAAATTATCTTCAAATCCAATATAGAATAATAAGCCTATTCAGAGTAAATTTCTTAAGTCAAACATATTAAACGTTGTTAAAGCCCACATGAGTTTATTTTTATACAGCTCATGACTCCATTATGTTAGCATGCAATTTAAGCAATTTAAAAATGCGTAAAAAAATTGAATAGTTTTAAATGTTCAAATATTACATTGACATTCATCGACCTCTTGCTCAAAACAAAATTCCTTCATTATATCTGACCTTCTTCAGATATAAACAAGAAGCTGGCAAAATTTGCTAAAATATTTGAATTTACCTATAAAAATGCCATTCATACTTTCCAAATATTATTGCATTCGCCATAGAGAAAATCCCAGTTGCGCCAATAGCTTCGCAATAGTCAAACTTCACTGAATTGAAATATTTACATAAGCATAAGAATATTATATGGAGAGTAATAAGCAATAGTCTAATTTAACATACATGCCAAAATTTGTATATACATGACTAATTTGCAAACTATGAAATTGGGTATATATATATATATATATAGCAAGAATTTTGGAATGACGTTCTTGGCTTTGACAAGCTATCTTTCATTTTTATTCATGCCTAGGAACCAAAAATATACTCCACAATTCAACTAATAGATTAATTATTTTCTAAGACCATGTGGTTAATTAGCTATACAGTTGTCAATCTGTCAAAGCAAAAATTTTCTGCCGAATAGTTTAGGGTTTAGTTAATACTATATTTAGAAAAAGAAAAGCAGTTTTGAATTTTTATTAATTTCTGAATTATATTATATATCTATCAATAAATCATCAACTTAGGAACTATCCTAATTTACGTTATCATTATTAAGTAGAAATAAAGTCGATATTCCGATATCATCTAATGTTTGAGAAAAAATTTCCATTCACAATTTTTTAATTTCAATAAATAAACATTTGAAGCTATTGGATGATATACAAAAGAGAAGAGGTGGAATCTGATACTGAATAAGAAATGATTTAAGACTGAGTACACATTTAACAAAAATAAATTGAATGAAGGGACAAAAGGACATAACAAAGCAAATTCTAAACCTCACCAAGTCCATTCAAACAAAATTCGCAACAAAGCAAATTATTTTAGGCATTCATATCTTCAATACATCAACTAAAATATCAAAACAGGAACAGGGATTGTTAAATTTCAATAATCATTTATAATTTCTGATAAATGAAATAGAAAAATTTCTTCATGTAATCCCAGCCCCGGTCCTAAAAATTTTCGGAAAGTGCAAATTTTTTTACTGAAAATATTATAAAACGATTATATATTTGCAAGCCTTTCAAAATCTAAACATATTTTGTAAAAAATTCAGTGATTTAAAAAGTTTTTCACAAAAAATTTAATGTTTACTACTAGTCTTAAGAATTTCTTTATAGAACAGAGAGCTTTCTATCGTATGAAAACCGCTAAAGAAATTTTTATTGCAGTAGTCACATAAAAAGTCCACAATTTCATATACTGCTTAAGCCATTTTTGAAAGATTGGGAGAGAGCGGTCGTCCTTCCTAAAAACGTGTCGTTATAATCCAGCTAATATTAACTGTTTCTTTAGATTTAGATAGACAACTCGAACCTATTGATGTTTGCAATAAATGCCCTGCAACTTGGCACAATTTATAATGAAAAAATGCAACACTCCTCTATCTTGTGATGCTCACACAATTTGGGTATCTTTATTAGTTAAATAGTTATATGTGTTTAAAATTTTATTCAAGATATCATCAAAATTTAAACTTCTACACAGCAAACTTATGCAGGTAAATTGAGTTCGAATATTGTAGACATGATTAGCGAATTTGCATTGGAATTGATTTTCTGTGTATGTTTATGACAATAACTCCTTTCATAACTGATTTTATCTATGTCATACGGATTAGACTAAAATTCACAATATTCATGTGACCTGGTTTGTATGAGTGTGATATAATCAAATGCTCTCATAATTATTCTTTAAAATACAAAAGAAGTTGCAATTATAAAATTTAGAAGTCTTTAAGTAACCTTGGTATTAAAAAATTCATTTTAACTTATTTAAAATTTTTGTGTATGCATTATTTAAATATCTAGAGGAAAAAAATATAGGCCTTTTAAGGAAAAAAGATATATATTTTAAAATCCAGTAAATTTTTATCATTAGAAATCAAGAACCATTCATATTTATAGAATCTAAAAACGTTTGTCACCTATTGTCACCATATATTTGTTTAATAAATGCATTGTGACACTTACCTAATTAATTTCTGGACCTTCAAACAATGGAAGCTCTATATATTTAAATCTAATCTATTAAATTAATCGGAAGACCTTTAAGAACTTAGCAAAGAGCAATGCAAATGTTTTTGTAAATTATGGTAGTTCCTGTCAGGGCCGTGGCTAAGGGGGTCAGGGGGCTCTCCCTGTTGGGCCACTTGGCTCCTTCCTTCCGGCATTCTGGATACAAAACTCCATAGTATTAATTCTAATATTCTGTAACTAAATTAGAGTGAATATATTTTAGTTAAAATATACAAAATACTAATGCCATTCTATTCAAAAATTCAATGAAAAAGTGTGAAACTGATTGTATATAGGTAAAATGTGATTACTTTATTGAACTTTGCGGAGCCATGGCTCTCTAATTTGCAAATGCGTGCCACAGGCCTGGTTCCTCTGCACAGTTCTAATACAAAATTACGAGAGGCTTAAGAAGAAGCTTTTCTCTTATGATCTATTTCAAGGATTGATTCAATTAATATTGTACTTGTTTTCATCTAGTATTGATAGGATAAATAAGTGGTAATCTTAAAATTTATACTTGATTAACTAATAAGAATTACAAATTTTGCTCTCTTCAAATTTATGTCTTTTGTATGTGTTCTTTGCATGTTTGCATGAAAAAACGTAGTTGAAATTCATTTTTTATAACAAGCAACCATACTTCTATTAGAATGTCTGAATCAAATTATATTATTCGAATCTTAAGATTACTTTAGAAATAAATGTTTTATTCTGCAAAAAATAAATTAAGTTTACGCGATTATTATTATCATTCTCTGTGTGCCCTTGCAACTCATACTGATCATTGTGTTTATTTAATTTGTAAATCTGATTTAATGTAATAAATCTTTTATTTCTATTATTGCTATTATCATTATTATTACTCATGTAGAACCAATTAATTCATTTGTGCTGAGTCAATTTAATTACTGTGCATTTCTCTTTCAAAATATAACATCACAAAAACGTTCATCACTATCAAAAATTTTTAACTGGTAATTTAGAACACTGAATTATATTGAAAAGCATGAGTCTATTACCCAATTAAGATCATCATATGATATTTTAGCCCCGAGTTACTTTATTCAGCATCAATATCTATGTATGATTCATAAATTTATTCATGAATTAAGTCCATTCTCAATAATTACATTACAATCAATAAAAGGAATAAAACTCTTTTTAGTGTCAATAATCGTCAAGATGCATTTTCCTTTAAATGATCAATCTTATGGAATGAATTAAGTATCGATATAAAATGTGAGAAAAATTATAAACACTTCAAGAAAAAAATCAAACAAATTTTATTGAATAAACAAAAATTATTGAGCATAGATAATAAACAATAAACGCATTGTATTTTTTTTTTAAAACTGTCCTTTAATTAATAATGCATATGTAAATAGTTTTGTAAGTATTTTTGTCATGTGTTATTTTCTAGACTTTATATACATATTAGCAATAAATTTGCTTTAAATTTTATCATTATTATTATAATTATTTATCATTATTATTTCATTTATATATATCATATTACCCATGAATTTAGAAGCACGATTTTCTATTGGTAAAATCCGAGTCTTAGTTTCTATTAAATGACTTGCAGTAGCATATGATAACTCTTACAGTCCATATTTTTCACAACAGATATCCTTAGTTCTTCTATACAAGCCTGCTTGTATATCCAATCGATGCAAGATTCTATCTTATATATATATATATATATATATATATAAATTTGTAACATACTAAATGATTTTATAAAAAATTGAATACTTCAGAGAGTTTCAAAAATATATTTATACTAACATGTTATCAATCTTTGTGCCAATGAAACAATTTCTTTATTCCAATGTTATAACATGTATTTATAGACTTCATTACCTTTGTTAGTTTAAATTGCTTCTGTCGCTATAGTGTGTTCATCTTTGATTGTTACATTTTATTGCAACTTTTTATTAATCTGTAATAAAGCCAGCACAAAGCTATAAAATCAAAGAAAACTATTTAAACATATATTTAATTTATAGAAAAAGCTATATTTACGAGGCAATAAAAGTTGATTTGATTTCATAACATCATAATTATCGTAAAAATATCCATGCGTCTACCTCGGCTGTAATTGAGGATATACGCTGCCTACCTTTGACTTAAAACAATCTTCTTGTTTATACCCGCGAAGTTATAAATGATATCTTCATTTCAAATTTCTACTAATATTACTGCCTTAAATACAAATCTATATATGATAATTTTAATGTAACTAACGAACGCAAAATGAAAGTTAAGTATTCGAATCATTAGAGTCTGGTGCTTTGTTGACCTTAGAGGATCATTTACAATATTATGTACGATATATCACTGGTTCCAAAATTTTTTGGGTTGGAAAATGTATTCTAAATTGCATATACATTTTTCGAGCGCATTTGAACGGTAATATAATTAGTGTTAGTAACCTCTAGAAGTTTACTCTGAGCAAAATACACAAACCTTTTGCTTTGCATGCAATATCCTTCAGGTTTGCACAGGTGTAGAAAAGTAGTGTAGCCAGATCATTAAGAGAAGGTATGAAAACAAATTACAACTTTTATATTCAATAATAATTCAATAACAGGTCGGAATGTGTAAATTGAAGACGTTCAAAGACAGGCAACAGGAAGTTATGAGCAAAACTCGTGGAGTTAAATTGACAATCATCTTAGGCTCCTGCAATTTGAATTTTTTATTCTCGCGTTGAGTTGAAGCTCTAGCTCGCGAGTTCGAGTCAAGCATAGCCTACTAAATGAATCGTGGTGGTCTTTCCATTCCGTCAAGGATCATATATGAAACTGTGTCTCATTTTATTGAATTCCTTGATTAAAATTACAAATCAATTATTGGCAAAGAAAATATTCCTCTAAAGAAGTATTGTACATCCGCTTTACTCAACACTTTTTCGGTTCCTGTTATTTGTGAATCTCATGGTGAATATGTATGTAGACGAATTTGTCACATTTGTATAAACATCTTTTTTAATAACATTCAGAAAAACATTAGAGATAAATCTAAGGGAAAAGTGCGTACTTTGAAAACAATGAAACTTTGTTAAAAGACGTTTAATTTTATCCATTGTATATATTTTTTTGAATTTTTACGTTTGTATGTAGTTTATATTTTTAGATTAGAAATTTATAACAAAATTTTATATGGTTATTTTTAGTCTTTTTAATGCGAACTATAATATTTTAGTTAAAATCTCAATCTATACAGGTATCACTTATATTATAACCAACTTTGTAAAATATAGTATTTCTATTCGAATGCAGTAATGCTTAATTTTTTGTCAGGCTAAGCTATATATAAATGTAAGACAGTAATACAAAATCTTAAACTAAATGAGAGAAACTAAGCATGATGGCTTACAATTTGAGATAAATAGTGAAAGGCCAATGGATTGTTCGATAATATGTGCAGAAACTGCAGAAAAACCGATTCCGTTCACGCTAGATCAAGTTTGGTTTCAAGTACACGAAATATCGAGTTGAGTGCTTCGACTTTGAATTTCGAATACTCGCAGAGCCCTCTCAACTACATATTTGAGTACTCTCTTCAAAAAATATATTTTTTAACTTATCATGATTTTTTATTGGTTATATTTTCAAATATCAGCAGGATTCGCAAACCCTCTATTGATATACAAATCATGGGTGGAATATTCTTTCTTTAAATCGGGTCATCTCGGGTTAATCAATAGCGTTGATTTCAATTACTTTTTACATGCATAGATTTTAATGCTACCTGATCAATTGAAAGGTGTGTTACATGTAACTCTATTGTCGCATAGCAACCAATGTATAGCAAGTATTTGCTTTTCACACTACTGGATAGCTAGTTGTCTCAAAACACAAATGATTTTGTTTGTTTTGGTGTAATCAGGTCAAATTTAGCTAGACGGGTCGAGTTTACATATGATTCAGATTGGGTTGGGTTATTTCCAAAAACTTTGATCAGTTTCCAGGCCCCATGCAAACTACCGATAATTTGATAATTTTAATTTTCTATGTTTGCTCACACAATTTTAGTAGATTAATATTGTAGAAGATTACTTTATCTCAAATAATCCCCCAGTTTTTTTAATATTAACTATACAGGGATTCACTATGATAACTTTATAAGTGTTTGTCTAAACAAGAAGTCTATTTGTTGTATATCAAACAGTCAGTTCTTAACTAAACCGCACTTTTACAAAGCCGATGTGCCTCCTCCGAAAACATTGCAATATCTAAGAAGCCCAATGATAATTACGTATTCCCAGTGGTTTCCTGCGGCGACGTCTGCATCGAAAATAGATATATTTTTTATTCCCTCTACACATTATTGGACAATAAAGCAGTAGTTGCTTCAATCAAAAGAGTTTTGCATAATAATCATTAGCTATAATATATTGATAGATGCAGTGTAAAGCAAAAAAGTTTTAGTTTAGTTTTAGTTTTAGTTACTCTTTTTGATTGTCTAAAGCATTTTTGATCAACTTAACATATTATGTATATGCGACCAAAGGTGCCCATGCCGAGTGATGTTGGGTTAACAAATTGGAAAATATGGGTAGTTTTAAACTTGAAGAAATTAGGATATCAAGTTAATACTACTAAAACTTAACATTTTTTATACAGCGAGTTCCTCAAAATTTAAATTATTACTAAGGCGGACCATAAGTTGACGTTATTGCTTTGATTTTAGCTCTATCACATTACTACTAAAATATGAAAAATTAACTTTAAAATTAAACTCAAAATTGGCTTCATATTTCAGCAAAATTTTACTAAAAATTTTAAACATTTAATGTTAGTGTCACTGAACTGATGGTCTTCTGCTAACAGCCCTCTCAAGTTTACTAAAAGAGCGAGATACAGCACTGCCAGAAATGTGCTTGCTGCAAGAGGGCATATTCACTTGGAGTCCAGAAGCGGATATGATTTCATTTAGACCAGCCATTGCATTTAACATTCTTTTAAGATAGATTATCTTACCACAGTTAAGCTGATGTTTTATTGAATCCATCCTTTAGTCAACTTAAGACGCTCTACAAACTGAGTACTTGAATCTACTGCTTCCAAGTCAATAATCGAAGAACTTGTGCATTAGGGTGTCCCAAAAATCAAATTTTTTAAAATTCAGCAGTAACTTGGTGACCTAATTGGTAACACTGACCAAATTGATTAATTCTTGACGCCCTAGAAGTGATTTCTTAAAATTATGATAATTGAAGCATAAATTAAACTTCATAAGTCATAATCTAGCTATGTTACATGCTTAATAGCTTAAAAAATAAGTAATATCCTATTTTTTACTTCTTGCTTAAAAATGATATACTCTACAATTTAAATTTAACATTGTAGGTCCATAAAATACATTTATATATCATGATTACAACTTTATGACGAGTAACAAGAGAAAGTATATTGAGTTAAAGTCTAATCATACAATTTGTAAACAGCTTTCCGCTACCTCATTAATGCAGGACATATATTGAGAATAGTTCTTACTTTTTATTTAGATATAGTTTTTCAGCAAGCAATGGAAAACAAAAAACAGCTATTTTTCAAGCCATTGCTTAAACAAGAAACCTAGCTAGATCAGAAATTTGGATTATAAGTCAGGCATCAATTATCACAATTGTAAAAACTCACTTTTAGGACGTCAAGCATTAATAAATTTTAAAACTAAATTGTCAGGATTATTTTTATCTAAAAGTAAAAACTTCACAAAGTTATAGCTGAATTTGAAAAAATTTAGTTTTTTGGACACCTTATTGTGCATGGTGCTTAATTATTTGGCATGTATTCAGCCTGAGGCAAATTTCTTGCTCCTGTGTACAAACGCACTTGTCTACAAATACACGATTTTTTACACGATCAAAGTGTAATAATGGAATAAATATCAGTTGCAGTATAACAGAAAAAGTATGCTGGAACATTTTGAGAATTTTCTTTAAATTAGTAAATTTTCCTGTAGTGCTTCTTACTAAAAAGTTTGTCTTTTATATCAATTGTTGAAGACAATCCAAAGTTTTTCTCAAAATTGACCTTAAAATCAAATTTTCTGAAAAAATTAATTTTATTGATCTAACCATGTTCATCAGGCGTCATACACATTTTTTTCAGTTCTAGAAAGCACTTTGAGATAAAAATGTACCTTTCTAGCAAAATGGAGTTGATTTAAATATTTTTATTATACAGTTGTGGTTTACATTTGGGTTTTTTTAATGCAAGCTGTAGGGGTGTGAGAGTACCTCCTCGTGGTGGTTTCCGGGTAATGCTAACACTCAGCGAGCGCGTCGATGTGCGGATGACCGGACCCACATTAGACGTTAAACCCAGGGTACAAAAAGGTGCCACCATGTGTATTTGTATATGTGGGGCGGTGACGGTCGAGAAGTATGTCTGTGTCAGTTTTTCGGGTTGACAGACGGCGGCAAAGAGGAGACACTGTCAGCAAGACTACTACTAGCACCACTGGGTGCATCTCATGTGGCAGTCATACAGAGAAGTAACTCTCTGTCTCTGGCCTATGAGATAGGCCCTAGGCCAGCGTTTGCTTTGCCTTCCTGTTGAGGCAGCTTTGCTGTGTCACAGGTAGCTATGATCCAACATCATTGCCATCTATTAAGGAGTTGAGATGAGGCCTCTAAACTAGCTAAAATGCATGCATTTTAGTAAATACTGTTTCGAAATTATTTGCATGGATCTATCTAGTAGCAAGCAGGCGCTCCGTAAAGTTGCCACAGTTAGTAGCCTTGGTTGGCCAAAGCAGGAGAGGCGCAGCACCCTCAACTGAAGTTCGGCATTCGGCTTCATTCTGCTGATCAGACTCAGCACAGATCAGCACCCTGCCAGGGGTCGACAGAAGATTTCTAAGATCAAACTGGCCAGGCACACTTCCAGGGGTATAGTCCGGACCCGGATCTTTGGTTCACCCACTGAGTTAGTCTGTTGACTTCTTCAGTAACCCCACCACTCATATTCGGCGGAGTTTTTAATCACTAGAATGCTTTGCATTTCAGTCTTGCTGGCTCCAATATTGTTTCCTCGCATCTTTATAGCAGCCAGCAGGCGCTCTCGAAAGTTGCCACCGTTAGTAGCCTTGGTTGACCAAAACGGGAGTCCTGAATCTACATCAAACGTTAGAACCAGGGTAGAAGAAGGTGCATATATAGGGGCGGTAAAGGTCGAGAAACCTGTCTGTTTCAATTTTCGAGTAGACAGGCAGCGACGCAGTGGAAGCACTGTTAGCGAGACTGCTACTGGTGAAAGTCTATCAGTGAGTCTCATGGGGCAGTTATGCAAGGTTAATTCTTTGTTTCTGGCCTGTGGGATAGACCAAGGCCGGCACTTGCTGTGTCTCTCCTGTGAGGCAGCTTTGCTGTGGCACAGGTAGTTATGATCCAACATGTTTGACTTTTTCAGTAACCCCACTCATGTTCTCCATTTAATCTAATTTTACCCATCAACGAATTTCTCAAATTAGTACCTGTCAATAGCTATGTGCACAATTTGGACAGCTAATTAGATATCAAGGTGAAATTTGATGAGCTACCATATATTTCTGAAACGAAGTTTGGGGTAGATATGCCTCATCAGTGTATTAACAATAGAAAATAGTTGCCAAAATGATTGAAATTGTAAATTGCGGAAAAACTTAACATCATTTAGAAACAATTCGTCTGCGTACGTCTTTCGCTATTTAATAAACATAAAATTTTGTCATATATAAATTGTTTTGCCAATAATAATGAAGAATATATAAAAATTCGCAAAACTGTTACATGGTGAGATACAGTCGCAACACCTGCTGCTGCCACTCACAAAAAAACATCAAGCACCTTGCAATGTCAAATTTGAAAAAAACAGATGTTTTTTGGCTAAGTGGAACTGACAAAAATATATCACTATCTGAATTTTAGTTGATCGACCTATCAATATTTCAAAGCGTCAGATCAAAAAAGTAATTTTCTGGAAAATATGTAAAATATGGTGACTCCGAAATATCAACCTTCGGAAATTGCATAAGGTTTGATACATTGTGTGATAAAGGGATATTGTTAGATCGGAAATAATATCTTTACTCGTCGAGAATATGAAGTTTAATCGAGGAAAGTTTGTCATAGGACTTGGTTTATGGTATATACATTATTAACAAAATCAAATTTATGCTTTAATTCGAAGCCACCCATGTCCGCAATTACACGATTAATGCAATGTTTTTATCCACCATCCTGACTAAATTATTCTTGAAAAAATTAACCATATTGCAAATAAGTCCTCCAAAGAATTTCAGTTATCAGAAGCTCTGTAAATCAAGAAACTATGCATCGTATATTCATAGGCTATGCCTTGGCATAAACTTCGATTTATATTCTTTTTACAAAACGTACAATTGGTCCTTGTACTAAAAGATAGCTTACTTTTATTGTTCCAAAGGATTTTCGCCTATTACTTAATACGAGCCTTACTTCTTACTTTTGAACCTTTTTCACTGAAATATTTATTGGGCATTATCTGTATTTGCTTTGTCCTTGTATCACTGTAATACATGAAAGTATCATATTTAAAAGTATTGTTCAGGGAATTTATTGGGAAGATTGCAATTAAGTGCAAATAATTACAATAATTTATTGTTCTTAAAAAAGTATGTAATTGATAGCAAAAGAGTGAAATGCTTTGATTGCTTCTGCAGATTCCATGTACATTTAATATTTAGTTATATTTTAATTGATAAATCAATCTTATTTACATAAGACATTGTCTCAAGATGTGTTTGAATTTCTTGCCTTTTAATGCTGTGGAACAAATTTAAACAACAAAACTAGTGTGATACAAATTTAAAACATGTGCATTACAAAAGGTTTGATATATTTATATACATCGCAAGATGGCATTAAGGAATTACTGCAATTTCAACACTAAAAAGCCTGAGCGTTCTAATTTGACCATTTTGCATTTTTTAAATGCATCTGTGACGCCTCATGCAATGTAAACTTAAATAAAAAAACAGCTTATTTTGTTCTTCTGATACTCTTTCATTTGCTTTTGTTTTTGTTTGTTTTATTTGAATGGGCAATTCTGACAACAATATGAATTTAAAATATAATTTATAATATACATCATCAGGCTTTCTAGTATTAAACGACAATTCCCAATCTGGAGGAGGGTGACGCAATGTCTTAAAAGAATGAGAGAAAATAATAATCTATTTTTTACTTGTACTCTAACAAAATGCGTTAAAATACTAGTAATTCAATACGTAACATGTATTCTAATTGCCTACAAAACATGGTAGTTGAATTCAAGAAAGTTTGAAGACAAACATAAAATAAGCTGCGTTCGGTGTGAATATCTTAAATTTGCTCTAGCATATTTTCACAACTTGGTTTGGATAAACTAAAAGATACTTTGGTGGTGTTTTACTGATCCACTGTTCTGAGGAACAAAAGCAAGATTTGATTTCCTATGTCCTGTATTGGTGCAAATAGAGGGAATTTGAAGTGTTTCAATTATAATGGCTATGTTATAGTATGCGGAAAAACTTAGCACTAGAAGACTAGGTAATCAATGAAGTTACATTTTAATATTTATCTAGAAATAACGACAATAAGCACTTGGACTTCCTAATAAATTTCAACTTAAAACTTATGAAATCTCAATGTAATAATTGAATTTGTCATTTCAGAAATGATTCTTAACGATTCTAGAATCAAACAAGTCATGATGGTTAAATACACAACTTCTCCCCAGAAACATGAAATGTCATCAGTAAGCTCATATAATTTTTAATAGAATGTATTCCATAGCAGAAATTTATATCTTTGATTATGAAAACAGAGCCGGTGAAATTGTATACTAAACATTGAAATATCAGTTTTAACTAAAAAATGCATTCATATTTAGAATGTGAACAGCATAGATGATGTAATTAAAGCAAATGTGGTTCTAAGGTTTCTCTAATAGGATGACCTTGGGAAATCTGGGAGTCAATACCCAAATCCTCCCACGATATTCTTGTGTTAAAAAAAGAATAATAGTTTCAAAGATCATTCTGCCAAGATATTCAAAGTCAATATATTTTACATTATAAATTTGATTTACATCATTTTTTGTTAAATTCCTAAAATAACCTCCTATTTATTTTCAACTAAAGAATACTTAAGTTTCATTATAATTGAATTTTAGAATTTTTAATTGGTGAAGAATTCTGTCAATTAATAGAAAATAATTAGGCAGTAATTAAATCAATATAGCTTAAAATTTAGCTGATTAAAAATATATTTTCGTAAACTTTCAAATTGAACATGTTTGCAAATATTAAGCAGTGCATTACAAGCGCTTCCCTGTAAATCTTAATTGTAAATTTGAAAGATGTATTGCAAAGATTTTTACAGGGTAATCAAAAGCAAATTTTAAAATATTTCCTATTACAGAAAATTTTTATAGCATACTTTTGAAATTAAAGCATTATTATCGAAGACATACGCGAAGACAACGGAGGCACAGGGATATGTTCTCCCTCTGAAACTGAAAGACATACACAGTGCTGTACTCCCAAAAATTTAACAAGGGTAAGCAATATATTTTTATGTTATGTTTTGACCTATTTAATTTCTCAACAAATAAAATCCAACACCCCAACCGTAATATAACATTAACAAGGAGGCTGGCTACCCAATTTTATTTGACAAGGTAAACTGAGACCCCTCGAGCAAAACTCGAGTACACCCTTGGAAATACAAAAAATCAAAATCATTTTTTTTCTACATGCATTGAAACCAAGTTTATACATATTTCACAGTGCCATCCCTATTTATGCTAAACCTAGCATAGTCAATAAACAATGTATGTCCAAATTTCTTATTATAATAAAAACTAATAGTCACCATTGTATAGTACAGCTATTCAAATATACCATGTTTGCTCTTCTATTATATAGTTAAATATTAAATCTCCAATAATAGCAAATTTAAATTACTTAATCTTATAAATTGCTAGAACAATAAAAGTACGTTCTTCTAGACATCAATCATTTTTAAATGATTATTTTAGCAAAATTGAATAATGGTGTGACAATTCGAAATACATTTTTCTTTGGAACAAAATTGAGATGCTTTAGTTAATCGTCTAAACTTAAAAGTGTACGAAAGTACTTTGCAGTGCAGATTCTTACTTTACTTGTTGTCACGTGATAAGATAAAAATATATTTGTATCGAGAAAACTTAAACCCTTTAATCAGAAAAGCAAACATTTATATATATATATATATATATATATNAATTTAGTTTTACAAAATCCCTTTGCTTTAAATATATTATGTTGGATTAATAAATCTATTTATTCTATAGATTATCTAAATTGTTTAATGTTGGGAATCGGATTTTTTGTATCTAAAACATTGTGTGGTTTTAAAGAAAGAATAATCAATTTCATTTTTGAGAGTAATAAATATCAAATTCAGGAACTATGTTACTCAAGATGAGAAAAGTAGTTGATATTTTTGCGCAATTATTCAGGTCACTAGAGGTCAATAATCAGTGTATATATATATGTTATAAAAATAACAAACCGGCAGATGTAGCCTTTGATTGGCCAATTATAGACAGCTGGGTAAATAATAGTTACACTATTGATCACATATACTATGTCATTCAATGAAAGACCAATCATAAAGTTTAGAATTCTCTTTGAAGATGATCTGGATCTCCATGTTCTGTTTAAATGATAAAAGAAAATGTAATACAATAGAATAGCAATGTTGAGTGAAAGCCCACTTATTTGAACAGAAATAAACAAGATTTTTTGAAACATGCTTTGAGAGTGAAACTTTGAAATTTACTTTCAAATCACATACTGTAATTTTTAACCAATGAAATTAAAGATGAATTATTCTACTGAGAGCGCCTTTAAAATGACATAGGCAGTTCTACAAATGACAAGTTTACGATAATGGCTGTAAGCTTCTTGTTATGAGACTAAAATAATTAAGTTAAAAGAATCTCAGCAATAATTTTGAAAGAGGTTAATCAGACGAGATGCATGTCAGTGATGAGTCCTCTCCTCCTCCTATATGTCTTCAATAATTTGGTCTGAGTAGATGCTAAAAATTTATCACCTTTATTTGAATAGTGAGCTTTATTAAAGCATATAGAAGATGCATGTAAACATTTACACATTGACTATAATTTGTGAAATGGATTCCGTGTAATCTATAAATATCTTTAGAATTTGAATTGACCTATTTATTTAAATTTTATGCATGTGAAAATATAACAAGCGCAAGTGGAATATGGCCTCAAGATAGCGGAAATGAGAAAAACATTTAATAAAGGTAAATGGATGCGAATACAATATTTTGTAATGAAGAGGATTAAATATATTTTACGTGTACGAAATAAGCAAATTGCATCAAAATGAATTTCGTTTAGTTTGCTCTTGCTTAAGAGGCCAAGATAACATTTTTAACATTAATTTCTTTTTTACTAAGATAAGGCGCTACTGCATGCGGGTTCACAATATCATACAGATGTGAAATTGCCATCAAGTATAAAATGATGTTTTTGGAAATCAGAGTCAAATAAACGTTTACTTTTGCTGATGCATTCCGTTAATATGTGGTTATCTGAACTTACACACTAAAAATTGAGACTAGAAATAGCAACAAAATATTAACCGCTTGGGAATATTCCGTTTTTCAGGTTCATTAAATAAATTTTGCGAAAAAACTAATTGTAGAAATTTTTTTCTTAATGTTAATGTGTAAATAATATTTGTTTGAAAAGTGGGTAGATATTAGTATTTGGATCAAAATTGGTTTTGTTAGTAAACCAATGTCTCCCAATAAAATTATAAAATTCTGCTTATATATATATGTATATATATATATATATATAGAGAGAGAGAGGGAGCAACCATACAAGCAAATGAGAAACTTTGAAGTTAAGACTGGAAAGTTAAGCATATCTGGATAATCTCGAATTGGAAATGGTGGAAGAACATTGACAACATCACTCATAGAAAAATTATTAGCAACAAGATTGCATTCCAAGTATTCGACCAGAAGAATTAAATGATATATTGGCAAAAAGATGTTGTTATTTAGATGATCTTGGGAAAAGAACAATTGTGGAGTTTATTAATGAAAGCACCTGTAATATATAACTGGAGCTTCATGAAATATCGCATGTTATGAAAAAAATGTTGTCGCACAATAACTGATCCAAATAATTTCTGGATATTTAGAGAGTGCTGGATATCTTAGCAAAGCCATACCATTACTGCTGGAATCACAAATGAAATATATAAAGTCGTATTGGAGAACTTTGCATAACTGTTTTCCAAATCAAATGATTTTGTTAGATAGAATTCCTCAAAGATCTCTGCAGCGAGATTTAGTATTAAATTTTAACACTAGAAAATCTGAGAGGTCAAATTTGACCACTTTACATATTCTAAATGCATTTGTAATGCCTCATGCAATGAGAATTTAAATAGAAAACAGCTTATTTTGTTTTTCTGACACTTTTTTTTCATTTGCTTTGATTTCGTTAGTTTTACTTGAATGCGTCAATTCTGACAACTGCATGAATTTAAGATATAGAATCGTCTGACTTTTTAGCGTTAAATATACATGTAAATGACATTAATTATTAGTTGCAGTCAATATACAGTTAACTCCTTATTATATTCAAGTAATTATTATGGATTATTAAGTACCAGGGCCGGATGTATTTAAAAAGTTCTTAACGCAGCATGTTTTTAGGCATATTTATAAACAATTTATTTTTACGCATTTTTCATGAACTTAGCGCATTTTCAGGTATAATGTATTCATTTCGTAATAAATGATAATATTTAATAAACTTGCATAAGCATTCACAACCACTAAAAATTATTTGAAGCCAATCATCATTTGACAAAGATACCTACGCAAGGCCTTACAGGTAAAATTTTATTTTGTGAAAAATTCCAGGAAAGTTTCAGGAATTTTTGGTGCATTTGGCAATTGATGAACCAAATAATACAGAAATATCGAAAATTATCGACCTAATGTACAACCATCTCATTCAAGAAATTGCGTTGTTAGTTGCTACTTTCGACTGTTTATCATAAGCTCTTGCGAAAGTATAGCGAATAATGTTGCTTTGCGATCAATTCAGTATTTTGAAAAAATTATCGACAACGTATAAGACGACAATTATAATAAGAAACTTGATGCTGTTTTGACTCGAAATCCTCATCTAAAGATTTTGAAAAATTTTACAAAAACTTTGAAAGGCGTGAAAGTTAGTTCTAATGTGCCTCCACTAAATGCTTCACCAATTTATCGATATGCACATTTGGTATCTGCAGACATAGAAAGAGTTTTTTTAGAAATGGGACAATTACAAACTACACAAATAATGTCTCTTACCATTGAAAACTTGAAACACCATTTATGTATTTATTGGTGCAATACGGTATATGAAGAATACCAAATAATTTTCAAAGCCAAAAATCCTGTTTTTATGCATATTTTAGTTCATATTTCATTATTTATAACGCACTTTTTGGCATTTTTAACATAGTTTTGAAGCATGAAAATCCGGGCCCTATTAAGAAATCTAAAGAAACAAAAACTATTTAATGTTAATAAAATAATAATTTTTGTTGCTAAACGAATTAAGATATGAAATCTTATTGGAGAAATTCAAATTATTTTAAAATTATCATTATCACATCTGATTTCTTGGCAACAAAAGTTTTATGGGTTGCGCAAGGCCTAAGATATACTTTAAACAATGGAAAACTTATTTCACTAATAATAATGCCGTATTAAGAGAATCCAAGAAATAAATGTTTAAGAATATTGATTAACAATTCGTTGCTATTGGGCAATGAAGTAAAAATAGTGTGAAAATGAATTTTAGGAGTTAAAAGGATATCAAAATGATGGGCTTCATACAAATAAATTGGAAAATTATGCTATTTAAATCATATTTAAAATCACATTAACTGTATTCAGCTTGGATTTTATAGTGGGGGATGGCGTATTACCAACTTGACAATTTATTTATATACAGTGTAAATACACTATTGTGTATCTTTCTCAAAATTTTGGATTGATTTGACTCCGAGTTCAGAAAATAACTAGTTTCCTGGGAGTCTGAGAGTTTTCATAAGAGCTAGCTGTTGCTAACTGTGGAGCCTTTTGTACTATTGCCTTTTTCTCCACTTATAATCTCACGTCTTTCAAGTATCACATATGTTTTACTCCTACTGTTCCTAATGCTCTAAATACTTCGCCTTTATCCAAGTTCAAGAATCTTTCAATTCCCTTGGAAGCCTTTGAACTTCTCTTCCCATCTCTCTTCTTCAACCAATTGTTCCTAATTTTTTGCTCCCGTACTGCCATTTGGAATGCTTCCGTTTATCCGTTCATTGTCTTTTTTGTCACTTGTTCCTATCTTCTTTGGCCCAATTTTTCTATATTTCTCTAGTATTCTCCATGCATTTCTTTCTGCAATGATATCTTCATAATCTGCTCTTAAGTACTTGTACCTTCCTTAATCTTCTTAATTTTGAGAATAGTATTGAGTAATACTAGTAAATCTGGGAATTTGGGTATGGTTTTGAATGATTTATTTTTCTTTTAAGAATGTTTGTGCTATCTGCTAAAAAAGCCATAACTTATATTTCCATACAAAAAGATTAAATATTTTCATAGTCAGGTAGTCTCTAAAATTTAGGTCTTTATCAAGTGGTCCACCCAAGTAAGAAAATTGACTAATGACAAGACAAACATACATCCAATTTTATAGGTTTTTGTGCATTCAATTTCAAGTGACGTATTAATTAATTAGGAATTCATATTTTACAATCCTTAGTCGCAATTGATTTCTGTCTAGACTACTTTAGTAATTCCAAATTCAATTTTCAATAAATTTAGACATCGTTATAGACTCATTGCAAATATATGAGAATATCGTCAGCATATTTTGTGATATTGCATTGCTTACACTTTATTAAGCATCAATCATAAGCAGATTATTTAAGCCAAAAATCGAGATTACTAATATACCATTATATAATGACTAACTAAATTATTTGCTGATAATGAAATATTCTCAAACATTTTGAAGTGGAGCATTGTGAAGTCATATATAGTAATGGTAAAAATGATGGCTAGTGTAAAGAATTTATAATGAAGGTTTCAGCAATATTAAGACAAATGTTGATTTAGGGGAGGATACAGAAAATTTTTTAAAGGTGGCTTTCTGTGGAATAAAATGCTAAGTGCATAATTGGGTACTAGGGAGGGGGGGCACAAACTATTGAATTTTAAAAAGTTATGCACGGACTTCACCGCCATCTACTGACTTCAAAAATGAAAATATAGAATTTGCGCAACTTTTCAATTTTTTTCAAATTTCAAATTAACAATAGCAAGTTGTGTTTTTAGGAGATTTTTGCATTATTCACTACAAAATAGAGCAACTGCATAAGATTAAGTAAATTACAAAATTTTCAACTAATGTTATGAAAGTGTGCTTAGTCTCAAATTCAATCAATATTGTTAAATGTTGATAAAATTCAAGAAAATAAACCAATTCAAAAAAGTGAGGATTTTGCTAAAATCAATAAATTCTGAAATTTAAAAAAAATTGTGCTGAGTTTTGATATGACACACAATTTTTTTTGGGATTTTTGGTGTAGATGCATGGTGTTGAATTTGAACACAAAAATTGGACCAACCTTATTGAGTATCGTCAAATGGGTAAGTAGGAACAACGTAGAGAATAAAATTGTAGTCAAGAACATTTTACTAAATTATTACTCATGCTATGCTTGATATTTTACATTGTTCTTTGTGTATAAATTAACCACTATAGGTTTATGTGCCAAAGGGTAGCCGTATCCGTCTTCCTCTAATTTCATTAGCACTTTTTAGAAGTAAAATTGTTTAAAGTTTTATTTTGAGGCTAAAATTCCTCCAGAAAATAAATGAATCTCAGCTAAAATAGTTAATAAATTCCCAAAAATAAATATATACATGTCTATAAATTATATTTAAAGAAAATTAAATAATATTTAACATAAAAAATATATGAATTTGTGAATTGAAAAAAACTAAATATGTATTATTGTGGGGTAACTAGGAGCATCACTGAGAGAAAAATGATACAAATGAATGAGTAGGAAGAAGATATTGAAGACAGTCTATTTAATTCTTGTGATGATTAAAATTAAGAACAAGAATTATTCTCGAAAGAAAATTCGTATCACAGGCGAATTTAAAAATTGAAAATGTGATTTGTATTAATTTTGGAATTAGTGGGAAGATTTACAATGATAATGAATATCAAGTTTCATTTCAGTATTTTTCAGACAGACAGCGGAATACTGCATCATTAAAATATTCTGAACAGAAAGAAATCAGTGATTTCAGGTTTTATTACATTTCTATATGGTTTTATTGGTGCATATACCTAAATCTAAATGTCATTATAAATTTATTATACACATTTGCAATTTTTTAAAAACCGCAATGTATCGTTTCACTTGATAGAGAATGTTAAAAGGCATATATAATTAAATCCCATCTGCTCCAGTTCACTCTGATCTAAAAGGGTGAAAAGAAATACTTTTAAAATCTAAAAAAATTCTCCAAAACAAAATATTCTTATTATTTATTAAAATGTAATATTAGGATCTATAAGGCACATTATGTGTAAAAGTTCAATGAAATATATATAACAAATACCAGATTTTTGAAAAGGACTTAAAAACCGATCCTGTCCCCTCCATTTGACGGTACTAAGACATTTCCTTTTGGTAATTTTACTGTAAAATTTCAATAAATTTTAATTACTTATTTTAGAGGGGGCCCGACTCCCCTCTGTATTCGCGCTTGTATTGATTGGAAAAAAGTGATACTTGGCTTTGGAATTGTTTGTACTTTTGATCATTACTTTGTCAGTTCATGTAGTAACTGTGGCGAATATGGTCATCCTACAAAGGTATGTTCACTTAAAAAATCTAGCTGTATGTACTGCATAGATAATCAAAACTATAAGAATTGTTCAGTTTAAGATGTTAAAGAAATGCATATATGCTTCACCTGAAAATATTCAAATATGTTTAAGAAATCATATAACAACCATACCACATTTTGGAAAACGTGTCAAATTTATAAAAATCAACTATTTTAAAGACTAATCATGAAATGTAATAAAAATATATACGAACATATTATACCCTCCAACAATGTAAATGAATCGTTCGCTTTACTTGGTTAAAATCTAATTATTACTTTCAAAGTCTAAATGACACATAATACAAGGCAAATTCAAACTAATAATCAGAGATGATATTTCTAAGAAGATTCTGAATTTGATAGGTTTAGGTTAAATTTCATGTATCCGGATTCTGTTGTTTGATCAATTTCACTTATTATAGTAAGAAACAATCATTTTATAGTGGAATGCCCACATCAGGTTTTAAAAATTGATTCTTATTGCTTAAATCAGAAAAAAATTTTAAAAAGTTTAAAACTAAGGTAAGGTACTGAATTGCATTTTTAGATTCTAGTTCCTCAATATTTTCAAAATTTTCCCCTGTATCAGACCACTTGCTGAAATGTACAATATTTAACAATATAGAGACTCAAAAAGATTCACAAATATATTACACTAAAAGATTTATTCAAAAAAATAAAATTAATCACAATAATTTCTTGAAGGAATTGATAAACTTAAATAAGAACGATTATTACTTTGGCACAACAGTGAATCAAAAAATAATGTTTATAATTGATAATTTAACAAGTATTTATCATAAACTTTGTCCAGTTACAAAGATTCAAAAACACAATATAAAAATGCAGCAAAACGTGGAAGATATTTATATCTAAAGAAACGAAAGAATGCATTAGAAAAAAGTCCTACGCAAATTTTTGTCAAAAATGAACAAAAGCCAACTATAATCATTATAAAACATCAAGACATAAAGCCTAAAAATGCAACTTTGATCTCCATGCATTTTTACCATTAACCTATAAGTGGAACAAAATGAATTAATATCAAAATCATGCCTTACTTTATACTATTGAAGAATGGAGATCAAAATTATTTAGGAATGAACATATACATATAAATACATATATATATATATATATATATATATGGCATCATTAGATGTTTCAAGGCATATAATTCAATAAACCATTCTATTCTATGGGTTATTAAAGCAGATAAATATTTTTAGTGATTCCTTAATAAAGTTATTAAATAGTTCATTTATGTAATAGATAGCAGTATGTGAAATTCAAAGATACCGCAAGGATCCTGTTTATGTTATATGTAAATGATATGGATCAGCACATTAATAGTAATCATGTACAATTTGCAGATAATATTCTCACTTATTGTAATGATATTTTAACAAGAATATGTCGAAAAAGTGCAATCATTCTTTTAAAATATTTTTATTAAATATTGAATAAACTATATTAATGGTTATTTGAAAAAAAAGAAATGAATCGACATTAGAAAGTATTAAGATATGCAAAACCCTTATTCATGAATTACCAAAAATGAAATATTTGGGAATAGTAATGGATAATACATTGAATTTTGAAGATGAGGTAAAGAACATAATAAAGAAAGTGGCATGTGGTATTAGTATATCAAATAAGATCAATTCAAAAAATTGCAATGGAGGTTAATACTCTTTCGATCAATTGTTCTATCCCATTTCTTGTACTAATCTTGTTTATTAACTACAGTAACTTAAAGCAAAATCGAGATTGGAGAAAGAATTTAAAAGGGGAATAAACATAATTAGTAACGAAAATGGAAAAGAAATAATGTGTAGATACCATCTAAAATCATTAGAAGCTTTTCGAAATATTGGATGTTTACCGATATTTTGGAAAAGAATATCGAATATTTCTAATCATTTAAATCTAAGAACAATTACGTTTGGTAAAACAAAGTATAATATAATATTAATGAAGAACGAATTTTTAAATTATGTAAACTTAATATATGTATATGTACATGGGAATTTAAATATATTTTGCTGTTCTTGTTAAGATCGTGAGAATTACTGCTCCTTATTATATACCTCTTATGACGTTTAGTGTGAAAATGTGTAATGTCAAGTCAACTCTTACGGTTTGTTTGCGGTCTGTTGAGAAACTACAGCGAAAGTTTATAGCATCATATATAAATGCATAAGCCTACTTATTCAAATTTGTTAAGCTAGTTCATTGAAAAGGCTTTCAATGGCGTTAGCTAATGTAGAGGAACACGGTGTGCTTAAACATGTTCGACTGCTTCAAAGAGTAGATTATCAGTGGAGGATCAATGTTGCCAAATTAATGGACGGTACATCGTAGTATCACTTACGTTATTGAGCAGCTGAGAGTACACAATTTGCTCGAATAGCTTTGAGAACACGTAGAGTAAATGTGAGAGTTCTGTAGCATAAGCAATCTATGTATCTTAAAGCTTAAATACAGATGCAACAAGGCCGATTTTAAAAATGATGGAAAATATTAATGATAGATTGGTAAAATTTATTATATAGGCAATAAAGGTACTAGTACTACTAATACTACATGTACATGTACTAGCAGGCTTATCCAGTAGGTTGGAGATCCATGAGATGCCGTGGGGTCCCCATGAAACTCGTGGGTGGAAATGAAATCTCACCTCATGGATTTCATGTAGATTTGTAGAACTAGCACTATAACTCTAAGCTCCATTATAAGGTGGTATTTTTATTGCTTAAAGGAGAACATGTCGTATCTACTCTATATTAGTGGACATAACCAGCGATATCAACGTCAGCGGTAAAAAACAACGTTGTTGTCTATATTGTACGTCTTTGAAAACCGTTTCCAAGCTAAGAAATGAAAACTTTTTGAAATTCAACTTTAAATCTTAAAAAGTCCAAATTTTTCCTTGCACATGCATTTGAAAATGTAATGGTTTGTATTAGATTTTTAAAAGGTTGCAGTGGTGAATATACACGTAAAGATATAATCATGAAACTATTCAAAATACTTTGACAAGTTTCTTGTGTAAGCAACTTACATGTGTCATTCTAATCCTTTAGATTAGATCATAATTCTCTATTTTTGAAAAATCAATTGTGACTATAATTCAAAATTTGTGAATTTTAAATAGCACTAAGTCTAAGATAATGAATACCTACTTTAAGTGCATTCACATTAAACTGGAAAGTTGCTTACTAGGCTATAACTAAAGAGAATTTGCGTTGAATTGGTTTTGTTTGGTTAGTATTTCAGAGATATAAATCGTTTATCTTTGATTTTTTGTGCGTCAATATTTGAATGACACTACTCGCAAGTGCTAAGTTTAAATATCAACGTAACACATTTCTGTAATGTCTATAATGTGGAGAAAGCAATCAATTAACAAATGCATACTCTCCTCATCCTTGGCAATTGAAATAAACAATGACTACATATTTGATAAGCATACTAGCAGCTCTCAGTTGTAGTTTTAATGAAATATTAACAGCGTTGTTTATCACTCAAATTAATTCCAAAATAATCTGACATGCTAACAATTACAATGTGTGAGAGTTAGTGTTTATAATCAGACAAGCTTATAAATATTTGTTATATTTAAGGCCGATATTTTTTAACGATAATTTTTCACAGTTCTTATAAAAATTAGCATACATTGTTTTTCTTTCTATAGGTTTATATATTGTTATACTGAAGTATGCTTAATCTATGTCTATACAAATGGCGAGAGCACCTGTATCTCATGGCTTTATCGCATAGATTAGAATGCATGGCTTTACTATAGTAGATTATGATTCAAGGCAACACAAACTAAGATAATAACTAAGATTGCTGGTCTAATTTGAAAATTATATTATGACACGATTTTTGTGAATAGCAATGAGTTCGCAAAGTAACAAAGGCTATATGACTATATTGAAAGTTACAAGTCTACTGATAAAATACTAAAATTAAGACTCACTAAAGCATTGTATTACGTGTTGTGTCTACACCTGAACCACCNTAAAGAAATACAAAATATTGAAAAATTGCAATCCTTTAAAAATGGATTTAAAATTTTTCCTTTCTCTCTTTCTATATATATATATATATATATATATATATATAGAAAGTTTTCAATAGGTCATAATTGTATTTATTATATATTCACTGAGTATTCGTTATTGTAAGAATTTTGCTGTTATAAATAAAAAAATTGATCTATTTGAAACCGAGCGTAACTGGTCTGCGTATGATTTTAAGAGAAGGTAAGTGCTCCTCATTGCTTCCAGAATGCTATTATATATATTTAATCTAAAATGTGGTAAGATTGATTTTTCTACATTAATCAACAAGGTAATTGGACAAGAAATAAAATCTGCAAAGCTATACTAAACAATTTACAGCTAAATATATCTTAACATAACATGCGAGATTTTACTTTTATGAACAATCCTATCAAAAGTAATTGCTTTTGTTAATAATTAATTCTAATATTAATTTATATTGTTGTGGATCTACTATTATTATTTCGACTCCTTCATTCAAATGAAATCAACTACTTGAATCTCTCAAATCGTTCAGCAACCAATTGCTAATAAAATTACAACGCGGTTGATTCCATCCAGGGTTGTAGCCAAAGGGATTCAAGGGATACATTGCACCCCAAAGGGAAATTATTGCACCCGCCTTCTCAACGTAAGTCAAACAAAATTTGTCTTCTGCTACTGCGGGTGACTAGGATTTAAGAATGGCTACATTCAACACTAAGTTGTCACGAGAACAATGTTAGCGCCAATGTTCCTATATAGAAGTCTCATCTAGCTGTTGGTCTTACGCTTCTCACTAATTACATTCAAGTAAGAGATATAAAACCATATTTAATAAATTTAATTATTATAAAAATTGATGACTTCAATTTTTTCATCGAATTTTTCTGAGTTTTATTGACAGCCAGGATTTCACCATAACAATTATGTGGAAGTCATTCTTCTTCTAAGTTTGAGAGTTCGTTTCTTAAAAATTTAACTAATTGCAAAAAAAAATATTCTCACCTACTGCAAAATCAGCGATTTATAGCTAGAAGTCAAACTAATAGCCAGAGATTGATGCAGAGTTTAGAAGCATGTACTGATTTTCAACTTGTTAACTGAATAGATTATTTTAGTAATGGTTAAATTTTAGAGAATTTTAGACAAAAATTTTATAAGTATAAATTTATAGGGTAAATGTAAACTACAAAGAATGATCTCATCTTGGTTAATTTTATTAAAAATATATTTTCTAAGAATTAAGAGAAAAAAATTAGTAAAAATATTCATATGATATATAAAAGAGGTATTGCTTTTGGAGCTTGTTTACATTGGATCCCATGCTAATTCTCTTGCGTACAATATTAATATCTATTACATATTAAATGTAATCTACAGACCGCAGTCGATGATTTCCTAGCTTTTTTCTTGATTGAGTGATAAATTTTGCTGCTAAAGCTTAGTAGTTAGGCAATTACCGTTACTTGCAAATTTTAAATCCTAGAATGCATTTAGCAATTGCATATCATATGAAAAGAAATCTTTCAGTAAATTTGAGTTTGAATATTTGGGAAACTCTCTAATCCCCCACCTATTTCCTAAATTTTCGGAATAGTATTTGAAGAATACACTAAGTTTGAATTTACATTAATACAAATTTGTTCATAAAAATTGATGTCTTGTAAAATATCACAAAAAATACAATTGCATCTCTTGTGACATTCGATTAACAAGCATTTATGTTCATGAGATATTTTTGAATTGCTGTTTGATCCTTTCTGAGCTACATTTACTTTTTAGTGTGACCTCGTAATATGTGACTTGATATAGAAGAGAAGGTGCAGCAAAATACCACATTCCTAAGGTTGAATTACGAAATTGTGTGTATAACATATTCATATTCATATACATTAAAATATTCACTTTTTTGCTGAAATTCTTAAAGATTCTTAAGAATCTTAAGAACAATTTTCTGTAATTAACTTTATTGCCTTGTGAAAGAAATTCAATCTTTTGGCAATGGAATGTAGATTAATCTATCATGGAAGTTTTAAGGTCATTTGCATTAAATTAAATTGTTTTGAATAAGTAATGAACATTCATTAGATAGAGTCTGCCTAAAATTATAACTAAGTGTGACTTTGATTAAGAAAGGAAAATTTGTATGTCTAATACCATAAAATATGTGGAATGACAATTGCCTATTAATCTTTAATCAAAATTAGAAAACTTGTATTGGAAAGATGTATTCGGCCACCTGAAAAAAATTTAAAAAATGAGCAAATCCGAAAAAAGTAAATTCAAAATAAAATACATAAATTAATAATTGATGCAACGCAAGCACTTAGCAACAAAATTGTCTCTTTTAATATTTTTTAGGGTGTCCCTTTGAGCGAATAACAACTTCAAGGCGATCAGGGATTGAAGCAAAAGTTTTTCAATAAAGCTGTTGGCAATTGCATAAAATTTTTTCTTTATTGCGCTCGACACTCGTCTTCAGTGTGTAGAGTATGCTGTCTAATTCGATATTTGACTTCTTTCCATATATTTTCGATAATGTTAAGGTCTATATTTTGGCCAGACCAGTCAGCAAGGAAGAAGTTTTTATTACTTTTGAGGTATGATATGGAGCACTATCCTGCTGATATATTGATCACTTGTAGCGAGTCGCAAGAGTTCATTTTCACTTCCATATTGCACCCCATACCATTCCAGACTTCCCACCATAATTCATGGTCCCCCGAGTAAGTTGAGGCAAGAATCTGAACTTCTGCCCAGTTGGTCTCTTTATCAACATTCGTTTCGATGAGTATAGCTCAAATTTTGACTCATCTGAAAATATAATATTAGACCAATGTTCAGATGAATTGTCTCTCATTAAATTGGCCCACCTCACCCTTCATTATCTTTGCTTTGCGGTTAAGAATTGAGTACTTCTTCAGGATGTTTTGCACAGTTCTTGTTGTTAAAGGTGACCATCAGCCCATTCCTTGCGAAATTCCTCTGAAGTCTTCCTGAGATATCGCCTTGAAAGGCACATAAGAGCTGATCGGGAGGTTTTGGAGGTCTTCCTTGGTCTTCCGGACTTAGGGCAATGATGTTTTCAGAAGTGAAACGTCTGATGATATCCCCTACAGTAATTCAAGGTCACTCTACAAGTCGGGCTATATTACGTTGACTCATACATTCCAATTTTTTAGAGATAATCAACTCGCGGATGGCAAGAGGTGCGTATATGGCGAAGAAAGACTGTTATTAGACATTTTCAATATAAATAGACTGAAAAAAGCTCAACCAATGAAATTCTTTACAGATTCTCTGATTTGGTCTGAAGTTGGCCAAACACATTTTTCCAAGAAAGATTAGCTAACTACAAGCATTGTAGCATTTCTCCTTTAGATTTAAAGTAAACAGTGATAATTATGCCTCAACATTGATGAATTCCTCTTTCTGAAACCCCAAATCTAATTATAAAATTACTGTGACATTCTTGAGATCCATTTTTTAGAAATATTTATGACAAATCATGGGTAACCGAATTCTTTTTTCCAATACTGTGTTTGTAAATTGAAAGTAGTCTAAGTATAAATATATTATTGGTAGACTATCATAAAGATGCTGTTTTAATGAATTGAGAATTGCTATTCTTTAACATCGTATATTACTGCTGGGGTGCAAATGGATTGGCTTACGGCTTTTGCTAAATTTTTGGGTTGGGTCGAATAATAAAAGAGGCATTAAAACGGTTATTTCAATGTTTCATAGCAAAATAGTCATAATTGTAAAAACAATATGCATGCACCATTACAAAACAGTTGCATGTCATTTGTATCAATATTTGTAATTTCAGTATACAAATATTTTCTTTTTAATACTATTTGCGTAATTTTACATTTAATACATTTTATAAGTCTTTCATTTTCAAACGTGCTTGTATATAATGTTCATAAAGCAAAAAGCTGTAATGGTAATGAAATTGTAAATGGTTCATATTTAGGTCACATCTTGATACAACTTGTGATGGGTTAAGAACATTTATAACTCAATAGATCTTGCGTTTGATCGTGTCAAAATTTATCAGCTGAATTCTGGGTTAGGTTGTACCAATAAACATATTCTCCTCAATTTATAGTTCTGTCTCATAGTTATTGGATCTCATGCAAAATTTATCTTCACAGCACTAATAACTGAAGGGCATTTCAATTTAGGGGGGATAATCACTTTAATGATATTTCCAAAACAACCGTGCACTACTTAATAATTATGAGCTCAATTGTAGATATACGTTTGAAGGAAACATTCTAAATGTGATAGTCACCATTAATTTGAACATTAATTTTTGTTGAGACAGGAAACTATTGTTAGTTACTTCGTATTTTTCAAGTGCAATAGGCAGAATTTTCAATAGAATACCACTACCAATACCTGTATATGTGGAAGCTAATTAAATTAAAATTTAGTTAATCTAAACTCATTAACGAGAATTTGTGTCAATGTATGCGTACAAATAACACAATGCCTGAGAATCTCTTTGACGAAATTTGAAATTAGAAGATTAAAAATTACAATAAAGTACCAATGTTTTAAAAATATACCATTTTTAAATCTATAAATACTTTAGAAATTATTGATTTATTAGCGGGGAACGCGGTAATGTCAAAAGAAACAGGGAAATGTTAACTTACCGAAATGTAAATGTGTGATTTCATTCTTTTTAATGTCACCTTTGAAGTATATTTTAATATTTATTAAAATTCGCAAATAACAGGTAACGTTGAATTTGTTTACAATTCATTATTAGTCAATTACAAAAACAGATCTACTCAAATTACAAATATTATATTGCAAATTCGATAGCTAATGGGCTGACATTATACTGATGCATCAATCTACAGAAAATGTTGTTCCAAAATTTATCGATAAAAAGAAATTTTTTTTAGATCAAAACGGGCAGTACATAAATTTCTGACCCTTTAAATGTTGCCATAATACTGCACTCAGTTATACTTTCACTAATTCATTACATTTTATAGTAAAATGATACAATAATGACTTAATATATTAAAATAAAATGAATAGGTCTAAATATAAGTGAAATTGTTGTGATAAGATTAATTATTTAACATTTTGGTTTTTAATCGCTTATGTCACTCCTTTATTTTTCAAACATTGTTCAATTACTTTTGAAAACATCTCAATGAGATCCTTTAGATACTAATCAGACGTATCATTCCAATGCACTTGTAACCATTTAATAAGCTCTGTTCGATTTCGTGAATGTGGCTCCGGAAAATTCTATTTTATAGTATTGGCCAAACGTTCTCAATGATATTTAAATCCGAAGAATTTCCAAATATATCAGTCCCAACACGATTAAAATGCCTTTTTATATGTTCTAATATTGATTTTTATCTATAATTGAGTCCCATCTTGCCAAACTTGGAAAATATATCTGATTTTTCATATCCTCCCTTTAGAAACAAAAGGCTGAACTACAACAGTAGTTCAATGAGGTAAGCTCTTTGTACTTACCTTGTTTTTGAACTGATCATGTATTGCAGCAATACAGCAAATTATGTATGCGTACCGTTACTGAACGAATGAGAATGTGAATACAATTCAAAGTAGTATTTATGGAAGATAGCTTTCCAAAGAGTTCTTTTATTTTTGAGGAAAATGTAGTCACACGCTTTTGTTTTTAAATTGGCGATATGTGATCTGCAAATAGGAAAAAATGTGATTTCAATAATATTGATGTTCGGGAATGATATCCAGATCTGTTTTTACATTCACTCAGCTATCAATATCTTCATTGAATATCGTATTTAGGTTTGCAGAACGTTGATATCTTTAGGCCAATTATTTTATTGCTTGTTTGAAGAATGAGTTTAGTAAGGTATTTTGTAAATTGTATTTGGAATATAATATAATATATATATTATATATATATTAGTTCTAGATCCGGTCCGGTTAATCCGGTCAGGGTAAAACCGGTTAAGCCGGTCCAGTTCGGTTAAATCCGGTTAAGTTGCAAGAGCCGGTTAATCAGGTTAAAATCCGGTTAAAAATTATATTTTTGATTTTCAAAATAAAGTTGATTACAATGATTGCGGTATTACAAAACAATAGAAATAATGGAAAGGGATCAAAGATTATTATTGTTTTAATTTTAGTCCTAATCGGGCCGCAGTCAAGTCGGACCAGACAAAGGCGAGCGCATTTATTAAACTTTTCTTGTTTGACTTTGTTTAAGTTTCTGCTCAAACTGTGCCATTTTTGTTACAGAAGTAATTATTATTTGAAATATTTTGAATTCCTTCAATTAATTTCCTATTATATTTGGGTGATAACTATTAAGCCTGAGCTGAAAGGTTATGCAGGCGGACATAAATTTATTCGGGCGGATTGAGGACTGCATAAAACTGCTGCGAGGCAGGCGCGAGCGGATTCGGGCGCCAAAAATTAGACCCTATATATGTACATATCTTAGAATACATGTTATCGATTCGATCATCTTTACCATAGAAATAATGTGTACTATGGAGGATTTACATATTCTGTTTGTTACTAAAATCCAGAAGTAATATTTATCGATCAAATTATAAGCTTTGAATATTTCCCACTATGAGCATGCTGCATTACAAACTTCAAGTTTATGATATGTAAAGGTAGTACAGCTTTTCAGCACACAAGAAATCTGCGATAAAATTTCTCAAAATTGAAAAATAGGAAAACCAGAAAAAATATTTTCACCAATATGATATGTACAATCCTATGCTCCAATTTCATATTAACACATAAGAAAAGACCAATTTGATTTTGGCATATAGGAACCGAATATATTTTTCTTTATAACTTAAATATGAATAGAGATGTATAGATATATGTAACAAAGCAAGGGCTAATTTTTAAAGATCCGGTTAAAACCGGTTAAAAACCGGTTAGGTAAAGAAGCAATCCGGCCCGGTTAATCTGGTTAAAGTATATTGGAACATTAATAAAACATGTAATATTGTATATTATAAGATAGGAATATATATATATATATATATATATATATATATATATATATATATATATATATATATATATACATATATATCAATTTAAATTTCGTTTCCGCTTTACACAATTTATGAAATTACAAATAGTTCGGTAATCTCTGCTCATCTCTTTGCTAATTTGCTAGCTTGAAGCACCGTTATGTGTTCGTTTAACAATAAGGATTTTTTCCTCATCAAGAAGATCCGATCGTTTCCCATTTCAATTTTATTCATTGTAACCAGGTGATGGAAACGGGTTGGCTTAGCTTTTTGACGAGTCAGGCAGAAGGATTTTTTCTTTAACTGGGTTTATGTCGGGTCATTCAATCATGTTAACATTAATTACTGATTACATGTATATGTTTTGGCACTATATTGAACGATTGAACGATATGTCACATGTAGCTGTTTGTTGTATGACAGCTAATGCATAGCAAAGCTATTAATTTTTTTTGCTTTGATAACATATTGCCGTTTTCAAACCTAATCTAAGCTGCCTTAAATATTAGTTCATAAAACAATTTTTTGGTAAGTAATCGATATCTTGTTTGGAGTGCAAGCTAATTTCATGAATGATCAGAGGAATGTTTTCTTACTAAATTATGTTCTACTATTAATTTTATTAGTTTTAGTTGTTGGATGAGTCTTAACCATATCAAATATTTTTGAAATGAGATATTCCTTCTACGGGCTCAAACAATCAAGTCTGGTTAGATTTAGGAAGGCGGATCGAGTAGAGTTTGCATATCATTCGGTTCGGGTTGCTTTGGTTCCAAAAAGTTTCACCCTTTTCCAAGCCTGATTATACATGTAACTGGAATATGATTTTTTTTGTTTAAAAGAAGAAAATTTTAACTTCAACATTGCTGACCCTAACTTTAACCCAACGCTTAAAGTTACTTCAGCTTCAGTAATTCGAAACCGTTTAAATTGCTAGGTTAAATGAAGCAATAAATATTCTTACAAGTAGTGTTTGATGATATGAAGAATATCTATTATCTAATATATTTGGGCTCATTATATATATATATATATTGAAACATGAGTATCGACGCATCAACAGACAAAAATTCCCTAATAACAAATAAACTTGCAAAATTGCGTAATATAAATTATTAAGTATTTTTATAAATGGGGAACCTCCTATATAATAAATAAACATGTTAAGGAAAATAAATATTAAGCAACTCTGTTTGTTTCCAATATATTTTGTTATGACAATTCTTTCATTTCTTATGTTATTGGAGCACGCGTGTTGCCAAAATACCATGCAAAAATATAAGTGGGTGTTTGCGAAATGATGGCTCAAACGGGTGGGGAAATGAAATATTCACTTCCGTATTCTAAATATACACGAGTTGCTGCAACGAATGACCTCATTAGATGAAAGGCTCTGAGGATATTGATAGTTAGGTATTGGAGAAAGCAATAAATAATGACTACAATGTAAACAATTTTCGGCATTTATAAGGAAACATAAATCTTCCACAAACACGGTTTATCGGTTCTCCCGAAGTCGAAGCCTCTCATATAATATTAAAATTCAACAAAAGAAAATATATGGTTTGGCATTACTACTGTAAATGACATTCTTATTAACGTTTCTATGTATATATAAATCGAGATCAGTGGATTATGTTCATCGTATATTTTATGGTTCTGTCAAAGCTTTCTTTGACAAAGCAATGTATACCAAAAGTCATAAATCACATTTTAGGTTAATTCACAGATGTCCACCAGTGGTAAAACTTGCTAGTAAATCATATTCTACCACGAAACAAATCTATGAATATGAGCAGTAGAAATGATGGTAAAATCTATTCGACTTAAATTTCAAAATGAGAAATAATTTAATCATTTCCCCCTCCCCATACGCGTACATCTTAGATCAGAACTAAAATTTACACAAAGAATTTTTTACTACTCGCACTCGAATACAACATCTTAACAACAAAATATTAAATTTCGCAGTCGCAGTTTCTTGTAAATTAGACAAAGCATTTGTTTTTCATAGAAAAAATGGCAAAAATAATACATACATTCATGGCATTACACTATATATATATATACATATATACATATATATATATATATATATATATATGTGTATATCTATGTATATATGTATATTTATATATATTTATTTATATATATATATATATACATATATATATATATATATATACGCTAGTTTTTGGGAAGATCTTCTTTTAGTGCTTAGAAAGCAAAGTTATATAATAAATTTCAATGTTAAGTTAATTAATAGGACACAGTCTTTTGAATGGTGAATTTTAATTTTATAAGGTGACAGTCATGAAAGGATTAGCGGTAGGAAACTCGATTCGAAAATTGAATTACAAAATTTGCTTTGTAATTAAGGTTATTTTTCAGTATAATTAGAAGTAGACAACTTGTAAAATAGGTAATAATTTAAATCGTATTTCCATGTCACCTTTAAATGCCCTGATTAATGACCATGTGAATTCGATGCGTATGTCATCCATGCTAATAACATAATATCATTAAAATATGACTGCACTTGGTGCAGAGAGTAAAAAATGTCAATTTGGGTTTTGAGTCTAACTTGCTAAAAAATATCTTCAACCAAATTGCTCACTAACACTTGATAATATTTAGTCGCATTAGAATGAAAACAGGTTATCTGGTTCACTAAATTTTGTAAAATAATACATGTATTCATTTTGAAATCTATGTGTAATTAAAACACGCATTTACTGAAAAACAAAAATGATTGTTAATGATTGAAAGGCAATACTAGCAGAAAAAATTTTTTCGGTAAATGCATACCTTGATTAGTGTATAAATTCCGAGAGAAATATTTCATTCCAAAATTTACAGAAAGCCAGATTACTTGTTTCCATTCTAATGAGACAATTTGTTTTGTTCAATCGTAAGCATGCATACAATAAACCTCAGAATATTTGCTAATATTTCGCACCTTCACAAATCGCACAGCAATTTCTGAAGCAAAATGGAATAAATTGAGAAGATATTATATGGTTCTTTTTTTTAAGTCATGGCTTAAATAATTTTATATATTAGAATACGACTGACTTCAAAGTACATTGATCTTGATTTTTCTTACATAAAGCTCTACATGGAGATTATTGGCACAAATCTTCAAATACTTCACAATAGCTCTATACCAATAGTTGACTTGAGATTTCTCATACATGTATTTGACAAATATACAATTCTAGTTTGTGATTTCACATTAACAATGTATTCTACAATATATATGGATGACTTAATTGTTAAATTTTTTTCTTAAGTTGATGTGGACGTCTTTATGTGCCATCTTAAATGTATGTATAAAATGAGCATACTACTTATTGTTCATGAAGTTCTTTCGAATGATGCAACATCGTTGTGTACTTCTTCATAGGTCGCACAGAAATTCTCTGAATGATCTCATGTGTGGATGATCTTCAGCAACTTGTTGGAAATATTTCATAAAAGTATACAATGAAATTTGTTATTTTCTGGTAAAATTTCTATTTTTAAGTAATATTAAGATTTCAAAGGCTAATGGGATTGCTTAGTTCTTCTTCCATTAGTAAACAATTATCATCGTTAAATGCTTTGATTCCTGATACTTGATTATCATTTACTAAACAGAAAATATCATGCATGTGTCTTGTCTAAAATCTAATTCATCTTGCACCTCGAAGGTCCTTTGAATTCTAATGATGCGTTATTTGTTGTGCGTTAAATATTTCATGGTTTCATTAATAGCTTTTTGACATTTCATTTGTATAATTATATTCTATATTATATGAAAGCCGTTTTGCTTAATAATATCAGTTAAAATTTTTGCTTCAGTTCTGCTATTTGAATTCGTTACTTTATGCTTTTATATTAAAGCATGGATTTCTTGTGAGGAGGCTGGCAATGTAGAGTCCATGCAAAAACAAAAAGTTTATTTTCTTCTGCATGGAAGATGTCTGTGTTTCATTTCATAACACAATAAAATTTGGAACTCAAAAAACAACGTTTAATTCATTATAGAATTTACATAAATAACTAAATGCAACTGAAATAAAATTACAAACTTCAACATTTATGTACACGCCCTAATATTGCTGATTTTATCAGCATAACGACTGCAGTCTAATGGGCCTTGAGAGTTTATGAAAATATCTGACATGCATCCAACAAAAGAACGAGTAGGTAACAAACTTGGCACAAACACTCCGTCTGGAATCCCACCTAAAAACATTCAAATAAATTAGTTATAAAACTTCTAGTTGATTTTACAATGTCCGTTCAGTAAATATAAAATCTCATATTTTCTGCTAATGTATACTAGATTATGTAAGCAATAGTTGCAAATAGGTGGAGATTTTAGGCTGAAGCAAGCCCAGAATCAATTCAATTTCACATTGAGATCAGTACTGTAGTCATCAATTTTAAAATAAAGGGACTCTTGATTTTCTTCAACAGAGTTTGGAAACAGTAGCCTCAGCTTAAATCAAAGTTTTTGCATGTAACACGGAATATTGCTAATAAATTAAAAAATAAACACAAATTAAAGTATATCCAAAAAATTAGAAAGGTGCTAGAAGCCTTTGGACAAAATAGTGGTACACAACATCTATAATTAATACTTCATGTCTAGTTCCTAAGCATTGAGTTTCGATAGAAAAAATTGTGTAACATTTTTTATATACATGTATATTCCTATGGGGTCATGCCTACCATATTGTGAATTAGGGAGATCACAACTCGTCTAAGGTCAATAGAAAATTGTAAAATGTCAAATCCTAGGCCATTTGCAATTCTGTGTATGAAATTAGGTAATACAATTTTTGAGTCAATTTTCATAAATCAGGAAGACTTAACAAAATAAGATAAATATAATTTATTTTTTATGCAGATGAAACACATTACCTAAAAATACGTCTGAATTGCTGTTCATAGCATTAAATAGTCCGGAAGACCGCCCTTCTGTGGAGGTATCATCTACAGTTATAGTACCTGTGAATCCGAATCTAATTTGAGATATTTAATACATAGACATGTATATGAAAAACTACCTCTCCAATTTTACTAAATGCCACTTGTTATCTGAAACAAGAACAGATGATTGAATTAAACCACTACCACCACCCAGTTGATAACTAAGATAAACTTAATATCTAGCGCTGGATAAATTGTACATATTTGCGCCAATTATAAACGTAAGATACAGAAATTTATTTCACTTAGATTTATTCGAAATTTTATATAAAAGATTCCTTAGAATATTTAAACCTAAAAAATATAGGTTTGCTAAAAAACTACTTTCTTCATACCAATTGGTGTCTAGCGCTAAATATGAGGGATAATTGAAAAATGGTGCTAAAAATTTTCTAAGGCAACATATATATATATATATATATATATATATAATATACAATACATTATATATAATAATAATACATTACATAAAAACCATGATGCTGCAAAAAACGTAATTTCTAAATACAATCAATACAACTGAATTTAGGAGCGTATGCAGGAATTTTTGGTGGTGCACATCTCAATTGTGATCAAGCTTACGGGTGAAGTACGTGGTTGATCCCTCCAAAAACTGTCAAGATATTGCAAAAATTTTATACTTAAAACATATTTTTAGCCTTACTACTTTTGTTATAAATTTTAAAACTTTCTATGAAACACTTTATACTTAACCCCAAAATATCCATGTTCGAAACCTGAAAAAAGGATATTACCCCATGCCCCATAAATACGCCTCTGAGTTTCTGATAACAGTTCAAGGTAAGCATTTAAGCCGTTAATGATTGTAATGATGTTATTCATACTTCAATTGCAAGATTTTTCTTGATATAGAAAATGGTGTATTGATGATTGAATGATACGTTGATTACATCACAATAAAATAAAGAAAATCACTAGCCTCCTTTTAGAGTAGCATTTTCATAAATGTTGAAAGCTTCATTTTTTATTATCAATCCCTTTCAAAATATATTCTGTGTATAGCGGACTCTAGACAAGACTGTTTTTACCCACCACCACCAATGGGTAGGGTGGATTTGCGCACCACCGTTATTCGAACGGCAAGAAGACCACGTCAAGAAATTAACCACTGTTGATGGGAACTTTATTAGCAATTTGTCTATAAATTCCTAATGACGCTCTGGAACGTTTTATTACTGTTTCTGAACATCTCAATGGGTTTTTAAAATATAACCATCCCTTAAATCGTAGGTAAAAATTAAGTTTTTCGTGTTTAGAAAAAAAAATTAGAAAAGAATTTAATTTCCACATGCGTATTTATATTTTCTTTATTACATCATAATGTTACTAATAAATGTGTTGAATAAAAAATATTATTAAAATATAAATTTTTTCTATTATTTTAAATGCTACTAACGTCATTAGAGCTAAACGAAGATACCTGTAGGTGATCAACGTCAAAGAAACTTTATACAGTTAACAAACATCTTATGGTCTTATGGGGGTTATCGAAAATAGCTTACACTCATATCTCTACTCTAGCTCAAGGACGGAATGTGTATAAAATTGCTTATTGTTTACGGTTGCAGATTGGAGAAAGCCAACCAATGCCTACCTTTAATCTAGACCCATTGGGTAAATCAGATTATCCATACAGAGTTAAGAAGGGGAACCTAAATTTGGCTTCATTTAAAAGTTTTTGTACAACTGATTTTCAGCAAAAAAATATATACACTTCAGTCCAAAAGTTTTAGTCCACCTCTGATTTTTCCTATTTATCTATACAACAAGAAGTAAATGTGCTTTAAAACAAACAAAATAATCCATGCTAATTAAAAAGACTTAATAAGTAACATTTATTTTAAATTGCATGCACAGAAATAAGGGTTTACTTAAATTTTACTCTCATCAAAATATCATCCTTTTAGCCTTGATTACAGCCGCACAAAGTTTAGGCAATCTTTTCAGAAGTTTTTCAAAATACAAGCTTGGTAATTGATTCAATTCTTTTTTCAATGATTCAATAAGTTCTTTCTCATTTTTAGGGAGCTGTTTTCTGACTTTTCTGTCTAGCCCATCCCATGCTAACTCAATGGGTGAGAGATCTAGTGTTGAGGATGCCCCTTCATTATTTGTAGCACGCCCTGAGTTTGTTTTGCTTCTAAATAATTTGTGCAAAGTCGTGAACTATGCTTAAGGACATTATCTTGTGGAAAACCAAGTTCTCTGCTATTAGTCTCAGTCCAATTGGAATAGCATGCCTCTGTAAAATGTTGTGGTAATCTTCTTTTCTCATGGTGCCCTTCACTTGGATCAAATTAACTGACTCTGTTCCTCCGAAACAGCCCCAAACCATCACCGAACCTCCACCATGCTTCACTGTTGGCACCATACATGGTTTAATTGCTCTTTCACCAATTCTTCTTTGGAAAAAGTCCTTTAATGTGAGCCAAACATTTGGAATTTTGACTGACTTTTATGTCCATAATACCTGTTTCCAATCATTAACATCCCAATCTTTATATTTTCTTACCCAAAGTAACTTTTTCATCTTATTCTGAGATCGTAGGAGTGGTTTCTTACGTGCTACTTGACCATTAAGGTCTTTTGAAATTAGCCTTCTTTTTTCAGTTGTGAGGGACACAGGTCTTTCTCTGTTAGAGTTTAGTTCAGGTGTGTGGTCTTTCTTCTATTCCTTAGTCTGCTTAATATGAGTAGTCTGTCTTCCCCAGAGGTTGTAATTTTCTTTTTTCCTGAGCGTCCTCTATCCTTATTCTGTCCAGTTTCTTCCTTTCTTCTTAAAGAATATTGCACTCCATATTTGGATACCCCTAATTTTTTGGCAATTAATCTGTGTGAGTGTCCTTCTTTACTGAAAATTTCAATTTTGGCTCTTGTTTCAATTGAAATTTGCTTTCTTTTAGCAATCTTGGAACAAGAAAAGAAAATAATAATAGTTACATGTAATTTGTGAATCAGCATAAAATGACTAAGCAATCTACATGACGTCACCGCTAGATGCGTTGCAACACCCCTGTCAATATCAGCAGAAGTCAGATTGTGCTAAACTTCTACCCATCTTATCTACTGGTGCTGGTAAAAACTTGACTTAGGGGTTCATAACTACTTGAAACATTTGGAATGTCAAGAAAAATCATTTTGCAAACTTAAGGATGATACACTGGCGATTTTGTCCAAACTTTTGTCAGAATTTTTATGTGCTACACTGCGGATTTTTGTCCAAACTTTTATCAGGATAGCTTCAACAAAAATCAAGATCAACTTTGAAAGTTGCTACGTTTTCTAAACAAAATTTTGCAATTTATTCAATCCCATATAACTTAGGGTTTAAAAGACTACTGCCAAATTGGGAATATTTTAGGGTTGTTAAGTATAAATTAACTGTTTTAAATTTATAATGCATTCTTGAAACCTTTAAAACAAGTGTCAAAATTATTTTTTATTCCATTGGAAGAAATGTGAGGGTGGACGCAAACTTTTACTACAGTATATATATATATATATATATATATATATAATATATATATACATTTTTATATATATACAAGTATATATATATATATATATATATATTTTATTTTTAAGAAGTAATTTTACATATTTAAAAATACTAAGCATATATATATATATATATATATATATATA